>MU893237.1:0-18192 GCA_036418205.1 Ostertagia ostertagi
CATCACCGTTATATTGTACTATCCGTCCTGAAGCCTTTCTAGGCTATTTTGAGAAAGCAACGAAGTAAAGTAAAAGGCACGATTCTATCGACATGTCAACTGTCAGTGTACTGCTCCTTCAAAATCAACAACTGTCTGCAGATAAAGTAGTACGGAGAATACCTATTATTACCGAAGCGTTATGAGAAACCTGCAATAGTAAGCCTTTGGACATCTTGTGTTGGGCTCTCCGAACCGCGTCTGAGTAGTTGTTGAGTCGGAAATGGCGGCGAATTATGAAATAGCAAATGCATATAATAAAAATAGTTATCGCGTAGTAGCCGCAGAAGAAATAGTAGCTCCCATACTAGCAGCAGTATACAATACCTCTTTCTCACGTAAACGCGCTTTTTCTAAATATGTTTTCTTGTTGATAAACAAATGAAGGTCAAATCCTACTATATTATAAAGCGCTAACTTTGTGTGTCGGTTTGTGTATCTGTATGTGTGTGTGAGTGTGTGTGTGTGTGTGTATGTATGTATGTGTGTCCGTCCGCAAAATGAAGTGAGTGAGAAGGAAGCTCATGGGATAAACAAACCGCTAACATCGGGTACACAGGATTTGAGATATCAATGTTTTGTAGCAGGATAGTTGTGATAACACTCTTAGGGCTATATAAACACCTGCTTAGCACACTTCCGTTCATTCCACATGGTGCTGCAGTGGCAGCTGGAGGGCAGTGGAGAGAGGAAGGGAGGATGAGGAAGGGAAGCGAAAAATCTACCGTCATATCATGATTGTGTCCCTTCTACTGTTTGAAACACCATTGTGTTCATACGCGTCACCCACTGATTTTTGTGTCACAAGAGGAGAGACATAGGAGACTAGAAAACTTGCGCAAGAAGGAAGGTCCCGCGGTTTTTGACGGGAACTAATCTGTGTTCAAAACGGAGACTTTCCCTACAACCTATATAATTGGTAAAACAACAATGCAGCAAGACACCAACTCGGCACACCATCACTTAAAGCGGCCTGACCTTATCAGTCAATAATTTAAGGGCATGTCGTTGAAATTGTGACACACCCCATTGTACGAGCAAGTTATACCGAAAGAAATGAATATTGTCGCGGTACGAGGGCTCTTGACGAGCTACCTCGGCCAGCTTCTGGTACTTCCACAACCTAGGCCACTGCCTACACAATGGTGCCCATAACGAAGGGTATGTAGTGGAGCTTCTGTAAGAGCCCTACCTGTAATGGAGTGTGAGGGACGCTGCTGGCTTCTTATAAAAATATCAAAAGATCGAAAGCGCTGGTAAAGGTGAAACACGCTGTAGCGGTGAACGGCATGCCTATAGAAGCTATTGCAGATAGTGTCAGTCGTTGACACGAATCCATAGTTTTGTAGACATTTGTACTAGACAGTGACTCGGAGTACGGATTTGCTAGTGGTCGAGATTTTTTGAATTTTCTTGGATAACTACTGACTGCAGCACTTATATCCACCTCGTGGATTGAAGCCTTGAGAATGCTCTATCATTTGGTAGTCATAAATGTTACCTATGAATTTTTCAGAAAAAAAGAAAATTTTAGAAAGAGTGTTGCAGAACTTTCTTTCCAACCTAATATTTCTAGTTTCTAATTAGCCTTAGACATTGCAAAAAGTTGATTATGAAGAAAGTTATGAATGTTTGAATGTCGAAAACTCGCGTGTGCACAAAAACGGAACAACGGGACGATTTTTTGAAAATTGAACATTTGCAACATTTCAAAACTTTTTAAAAGAAAACTATTTGTAGTTTTCAAATTTTTGTATCCCATCTCATGAAACCGCTTCTGAAGAAAGATATAACCTTTCAAATGAAGAGGTTTGTGTTGTAACGTAATTGCTGCAAGGTTTAGTTTTTCAGTTTATAAAAAAAGGGTGATTTGGAAGTTCGAAAAAAACTTGGTAGTTTTCTGAAAGTAGAAATCTCTACGATCACAACCATGCCTAATATTTATGCAAAAATTTGGAAATTACTTCTATTTAATGAGTGAAATTCCATGTTGCCTCGATTCCCATCCTCTGAGCGAAACAAAGCGCGCGGACTTCCCACTGCGCACCACTTCTTTCCATGTCGATGAAGGCCCATACATCGATGATGGGCATAGAAATATGTAAAAGGACATAAATAACCAATGCAATAGGTAGTACGGGGGGGGTCGAAATTATACTCTCTAAAAGGGAGGGGGTCGTAAAAATTTTGGAATTTGCGCAACGCAGATTTCATCCTAATTAGAAGAGCTAGGTTACTCGTTACCAGCCAGTGTTGAAATTGCTTCAAAAGTACTGTACTCCGTGTGAGGTTCGACGGATAGCAGTTGCTTATATACCGTAATCCTGAGCACGCCTTTCATCGAAGTCGCGGACCCGACAGATGTCACAGGTGAGAGGGACCACAGGGGAAGACGTGGAGCCTTCGCAGGGAAGGATGGTCCCGGCTGTGGACGAAAGATCAATCTGGTAGTTGCATAAGACACAAGGGAATTGTGGGACTTAAGTAGTCTCCGTCGTGGTTGCGAAAGGGTGTCCCTTAGGCCGATGTCAGACTTTGCGAATCGCGCGATTCGCTAGCGTCTGCGGTCGCGTCGCGGCCAGTGAATCACTCAATTGGCTGGTACCGCAACGCGACCGCGGACGCTAGCGAATCGCGCGAATCGCAATCGCAAATCTGACATCGGCCTAAGAGGCCGTCGCGCGGCGAAGGAAGAGACGCAGATGCGGCAAAGGACGAGTCGCAGCGCGTGCTGTGCGATATGAGACGTAGTATGGTACACTCTATTTAACCTGACGCCTAACCGCTACAGTATGCGCTGCGACTCGTCCTTTGCCGCGTCTGCGTCTCTTCCTTCGCCGCGCGATGGCCTCTTGGGGTTGCGAAATGCAGGATGATAGACGCATGTAATTAACAATCATCTCCATGAGGGCGAGGACACGACAAGAGTAGCTGAAAGCAAATGTTCTTGCATAGGCTTTACTCTCTTTGGGCCAAGATGTTTGCCTCTCTACCGCTTCAGTCAGAAAAAATTTATTGAGGACTAAAAAAATCAAGTCTCGCACATACTTTGGATATGCATTCAATATTCAATTCAAATAGTCTTGGTATTTTCGAGATTACCCAGCGGGGAGCGCTTGTACCGCGACAGTTGTTGCTGCCAGGGTCAACCCTGCGTTGCGCAAATTCCAAATTTTTTGCGACCCCCTCCATTTCAAGGGGTGTCAGTGCGACCCCCCCCTATTGGACATGTGTGTTTTTTAGTGTTACGGTGTATTTCTGTGTGTATCAACGTCTTTGTCCAATAAAGTTGAAGTGTGTACATGGCTTCTTCTCTTTATTCCTGAAGAAATCCCGAAAATAACACAATATTTTCTTCACACGCCATATTTTATCCTCCATTTCATGGAGGAAATCGAAAAACTTCCGAATTTTCGAACGAAAGAGATCATTGTTTCATTTAAAGCTCGATCATGGGTAGGTTGGAGTTCGAATCAGGCAGAAGTGAGGCTTGGTTTTCATTTTCTCGATCCCTCGAGTCTTGGTTCCCGTTTTCTCGATCCCTCGAATATCTCCTCTTCATATACATCTGAAAGGAAATGATAAGCGATGGTCAAGGGAAAAGAAAGTCGCCAAGAACAATAGCGAGCAAATAGGAAATATTGCTTAACGGAAGTCCCGTTAAGCAATATTTCCTATTTGCCACAGTGCCCCGACATCGCATGCCCTCCCCGCGGCTGAGGGCTCCTAAGGTTCCTCTCCCCCCTCTGGCTTACCCTTAGGAGCCTTCAGCTCCCCACACCCCTAGCGATAAAGCAGGAAAGAATGAAAGAACGATAAAAAATGGAACCATAAAATGACATCGGAAAAGCATGGAATGAATTTTGAACCCAGGAATTCGCGCCCTTAGCGGAGCACTAGGTGGCGTGGAGCGCGTATTTCTACTTGTGCGAGACGGGGAATCAAGACAAAATGAAATATTAATGCTTTAGTTTTAGTAATTCAGACAATTTTCTATAATAACACACTACTACTAGTTTCCAGAGGTCGCTAATTCAGTATTGCCCGAGATTCCCGCGGACTTCCAACCCTCCTTTTTGTATAAGCCGGAAAACTGGATATGCAGTAGTAATTTACGTCCTTATTTGAAAACTTATATCTTCGTTCGTCGGCGCTCTCATGGAACCGGACACCAAAATTTTAAAAATTCAAATAGTTTTCTTTCAAAAAAGCATTTGAAATGTTGCGGATGTTCAATATTTCAAAAAATCGTCCCGTTGTTCCGTTTTTTGTGCACACGCGAGTTTTCGACATTCAAACATTCATAACTTTCTTCATAATCAACTTTTTGCAAATGTCTAAGGCTAATTAGAAACTAGAAGATTAGCGCTTTCAAACAAGCACCTGAAAATTTTCCAGCGATCATTCTTTCAAAAAATAGTCCCGTTGTTCCGTTTTTGGGGGGTTTGGGGTCCGATTTTTGAGAAGGCGCGAGTTTTCGACATTCAAACGTTATAACTTTCTTCATACTCAACTTTTTGCAGATGTCTAAGGCTAATTAGAAACTAGAAGATTAGAGCTTTCGAATAAGGCTAAAACTTTTTGAAAAATCACTCGTTCAAAAAATAGTCCCGTCGTTCCGTTTTTTTTCATAGACTTTTTTTCAAGCCTTTCTTCTGAACCGCGACATTGCAATATTCAAGAACCCATAACTTCCTTCAAACTTCATAAAATGAGAAGCGGTAAAGACCGTTAGAATCTACGCGAAGAGTTTTATTACTAGTTAACTTTTCATGGAATTCTTTCTTCTGCTTCAATTTTATAAGGGGTCTTTGAAATTCAATTCAGCAAGTTCGCTACACTTTGTTCCGCTTAGATTTGATTTGAAAGCATCAAAATTCTTCAGGAAAGTTTGTCTGCTTACGGCCGCTGACAGAGAAGGCGTTTTTATGGGAAAACGCCTGCTCGGGTATACGCCGTGCACCTGTCTGTGGGTGAAGTCGCACTCGCATTTGAAGGTCCTCCACTTTCCCGAAGAAGGTGATAGTACATGATCGAATTGCATTGTATGTTTTGCGGTACCATTGTGTGTTTTATGGTTTGATGGTTGTTTTACTTTCCCATGAACTGCTCTACACTTTGTCTCCTTGAGACTTCAGGAATGTTTCGAAAGTGCGGTCCGTGTATTAAGGATAGTGATGGCTGATGGTGAGACTTATAATGCTGCATGCTCTAATGCTCCCATGGAGCTCTTGTCTGTGTGACTCTCCGACAGCTGCACGGTGCAGAGCTCCTAGGAGAACATTAGAGCGTGAAAGTGCACACTGCACTTTTCGAGCCCGCAATTCCAGCCACTGCTATTCTAATTCCACCTCTCTCAGACTAAACGCTATTTCGCATCTGCACAAGAAAAAGATAAAGGCGGCGCTTTGAGATGCCCCTTTATAAGCGCTGCGCCCGTTTACGACGCTCTGCATTCTCTCAAGTTTTCTTTGAGCTGTTTTCTCTCTCTGCCTCTCCAATAGCTATACACCCGACTGCTCACGACCTCGTTTCAGATCCACGTCTTATCACAAATGGAAATGTCCGAATGGGCCGCCATCCTTTTCTGTGGGCTCTGTCACAAGTTTCTGTTGCTGACGACTGCCATCCTATTTTTAACGAAATATCTACCCTTGCGTTTTCCACGAGTGATACAACTCAGTATGTGGAGCTCTTTCTGAGTGAGGGATGCAAGGATAGAGACAAAGCTAAAAATCTGAACTTCGATATGTACGGAATGCTTGTCCTTGAAACAAGGTCATTCGTGGTGAGCCTTTCAATAATTTACTCAAAAGTTGCATCAAATCATGATCGTGCAATTAAGCTTGGGAATTCCAACAACTTTACCGTGACGACATTTGTGGATTTCAGTAACTGGCGCGGCCGCGACCGCACAGAGAACAGTTGCAGCACTTTTTTGTCGTCGGCAGTTCAAAGGACGGAAGTTTGCTTATTGATTTTCGGTTTTATGACATCACTCAGAGGGCAGCCAAGTGCTCACGTTTCGTAAACTGGCCATATTGCAATAGACCAGCAGTGAAACCTCACGCGGAGAGCATTTCACGCTTCTTTGAAGTGGAGCGCCCGAAGTCGCACAGATGCATCTTTCCAGACTATCTTTCTTTTGCTTCAGTTCAACACCAACGATGACCCTCCAGAATCCATCCTTTTCGCCGAGAAGTGAAGTTATGTTCAAGCAACAGAAGCTGGCCGTATATTTTATTCTGATGAGCGAAAGCGATCAGTCGACCACCCTGCTGTCACGGTGTGCGGCGGGTCGCATCCGCTCTCCTGGGTCGTCCATTCGGAGCGCTGATATTCCCTTCCTTTCTGGGAGCTCCGATATTTCTGAGCTGAAGTCTGATATTCTCGTTCTGTGAGACTGCTCCTGATTCCATCGTCCGACAACCACCATCACAGCTTGCGAGTACCGAAGTGGCAGGGTACGTATTCGAAGTGTGTTGCCACCCGGACAGGTCATGTTTATTGATTCTTTTTCATCGCGACGTGGTCTCTGTTTTCGTTGACTTTTTTTCCTGTTTTGCTTCTTGTGGCGGGGAGCTCGTTCTATTCTTTGTTATTAGCCACCATCCTAGGTGTGATATAACTTCTTAGCATGATTAGCGAGACACCTGTTCTGCCTGTGAAAATTCAGGAAGGCCATAAGAGGAAAAGGCGTTTGGATCTCGATTCGTCCATTCTTGATTTCGTGGAGGCGCAAATGAGCTCACCAAGCGACGGATATTCTCTTATATGATACGACCAGGATGCTTGTTCCTTATCATGGAGAGTAGGCGCGAGATTGATTCAATGTCAAGACAAATCAAGGCATTGAAAGATGAGATACCGTCCTCCGAAAACTCTTGATAGCCTCAGATTACCTTCATCTAGTGTTACAGTTTCGTCTCAGGATCCTGTTTCCTTGAACAGCGATAGGGTTAGCCAATCGTTTGAAGAGATAGAGCGTAAAAGATCTGTTGTAATCATAGGTGTTCCGGAAAACCGTAGTCATAGAAGTCATCATCGTGTATCTCATGATCGTCGTTATGTGTTCATCAACTCTTTGATTATCTGGCTATTGATTGTACACCCACTGCGATTTATAGGATGGGGCGTCCAAGCCTAACATATAACAGACTGTTGAAGGTAGTGCTTCCAAATTCTTTCTTTGCAAGATTGCTCTTAAGGTGCGCGCCTCAATTGAAGCACTTTCCGCTTAAAAAAGGCGTTTTTATACGGCCCTCCCTAACAAAAGGGGAGCGTGAGCGAATTCGTGCTGAGAGAAAGGCGGAGCACAGCAAACATATAGTAGTAAAGATGTCGATGGTAATAGCAATAGTGTTGCTTCTGCAAATAATGAACTCTGATGTCATCTCGTGTTGTAAGCAGTGATAACGCTTCCATGAATGTTTCTTCGAACACTTTCCACTCTGCAACAAAGTCAAACATGTAGCATTCCTCGGATCTGTAATGCTCGTCTAAAGTGTCTTCTTGCAAACATCCGCTCAATAACTAGGAATGCTGGTGAACTTCCTATATCGGATTAGGAATGAGAGCTTCGTGGTGGTGGCTCTCACGGAGACATGGTTGTCTGACGTCGTCAGTAATGAGTCAATTTTTGGAGAATACTGTGGCCAGTATGAAATACTTCGATGCGACAGATGCGGTAGGAGCGGTAGGCGGGGTAGCATTAATCGGATAAGAAGATTTTCACCCACGTATATTATTTAGGAGTCGGTAGAGAATCGTATGAGCTTTTGTGTGCGGACTTTGATATAGCTGATTCGAAGACCAGAATAGTCCTAGTATATAGGGCGCCTTCATGTTCAGCAGCCATGTTTGATCAACTTTTGAAAGCAATTGGAGATTTATTTGAAAGCATAGCTACCTTCCTTGTGCTCGGCGATTTCAATCCGTGCGGTTTCCTGCTTGGGGAAATTAGTCCCAAAGCAAATGGGTCGCGGGCTTGTCGTTTTTGGATATGTGCCTGAGTCTAAACCTCCACCAATTAGTTGAAAGCTGCACCCATGGCCCTAATACTTTGGATTTGCTCCTGACCAACAATTTGGGGCTTGTTAGGAATGCAAAGGTCCTGGCACCTATTGGCAGGAGTGATCATGCATCTGTCTTATTTGAGCTCAACATCGAGGTTGATGTCAGCACCAGTACAGTATTCCGAAGAAATTTCAGAGATGCGAATTTTGATAATATTTCTGGATTACCTCTACAGTGTTGACTGGTACGGGTTTTTGAATAAACACAGTACATAAAACGAAAAATATGAGTTAGTTACTATCGATTCTTCATCATTCTATTGAGTTGTTTGTACCGCTCAAACCTCATAATGTCCCGAGATCCAGCTGCCTCAGCATTTGATTAGGTGCAACCGTAGAAAGAACTTAGCATGGGATAAGGCTGTGGCTAGTGGTGACCCGAATGACTGGGAGGATTACCGCAAATTGAGAGCTGTATTCGAGAAACGGTTGAAAAAGTTTTATAGCCAACTTGAAAGGAAGATTATCTATACTGGAAACAGGAATTCCTTTTACAGGTTTCTTAACCTTAGGCTTAGGAAAAGTAAGGGCCTTAGTGTTCTTTTGACTGATGATGGTAGAAGTATATGCAAAGACGAGGACAAAGCTGAGCTGTTGGCTAGTATATTTGACAAAGCTTATCAAAAGGTGGAGGTTACTCAGATTCCATGGTTAGCCCCGTGTTCCCTATGATGAGTGATTCGCTGTGGTTTCACAGCGAAGAACTACTCAAATTGTTAGCCCAGTGGCCCAAATCTCGGTCTGATACACCGGATCACATTCCGCTGGAATTCATCAAAAAGATAGCCCATATTATCGCAGGACCCCTCGCGTTTATCTTCAATTTGAGCTTTATGAGAGCTGAAGTGCCTGACAGGTGGCCACTTCATTCGTTACCCCAATCCCAAAAAAAGCTCCGCATTCTTGCCCAACTAATTATAGACCAGTAAGCATCACCTCTGTTTTCGCTAGATTGTTTGAAAAAGTTTTAAAGAAAAGAATTATGACACATTTGGATAAATATGAGATCATTTCTGAGTACCAGCATGGCTTCCAAAAGGGCAAGTCAACGGTGACTGCCATGCTGCAAGCACTCAATGACTGGACAGGTTCCCTTGATAACGGCGTGGGGACGGATGTGGTTTATTTGGACTTTGAGAAGGCGTTCGACAGAGTGTCTCACCAGAAACTCCTGGCTAAACTTACCCTCGTCGGTATTCATCCCAGAATTGTGGCATGCATTAAGTCCTTTCTCACTGGTAGAGTTCAATTAGTGAGAGTCAATGCTGTGTTCTCCAAACCCAGGCTAGTGCCCAGTGGAGTGTACCACAAGGCGGCGTTCTGTCACCAGTGCTCTTTAATATATACACGTTTGAGTTGCCACGTCTGTTCATTTCAAGGGGAGTAAAGTGTGTTGCTTTTGCTGATGACTTCAAACTGTATTGCCCTATTTCATCTAGTTCTGATGAAGAGCTGTTGCAAGAGGCCATCAATGATGCTACCACGTGGGCCAAACAGTGGGGTTTACCCTTATCCGAAGAAAAAACTAAAGTTTTACGCTTAGGTAGATTCACTCTGCGAGCCTTCGTACTCAATTAGTGGGGTACAGCTCAAAACAGTGAAGGAAATCAGAGACCTAGGGTTCTTGATTCGAAGTGATCTCAGCTTTGATGAACACTGTTCGCAAATTGCACACAAAGCAACGGTGCTATTGTACAACTTGTTTAGGTCTTTCGTAACGAAAGATCCTAAGGCACTCTGTAAGGCCTACAAAACGTACATCAGGCCTATTCTAGAGTACGGGACTGCGGTATATTACCCACATAAAATAAAAAGCATCAAGGTATTAGAAAGAGTGCAGAACACGTTTACAAGAAAAGTTTTTCTGAGGGCCGTAGGTTTTAGGTATGATCAAATACCGAACTGTGAAGCACGTAATGTCAATCTCGATCTTGAGCCTTTAGATTTCAGAAGGAAAAAGTTTGATCTTATAATGCTTTTCAAGATTATTCACTATCGTTGTGCGCTTCGACATGATAATCTATTTCTAGTTAGAGAATCAATCACTAGGGGTGGGCCTATGAAGCTAGTCGCATGCCGAGCAAAGCGTAATGTCAGACGGCATTTCTTCGTGAATAGGACCATCATGGAGTTCAACAGACTGGTCCGTTTGGGAGTATCCACCTCCAAACTTAGTTCCTTCAAAGCCGCTTTAGACAAGTATCTCAATAAGTATCTCAAAACTTAATTCATCATTCCTCATGTCATTTCTCTCAAGTTGCATTGCTTATGTTTGTATGTTGTCTCGTGTGTGTTTGATTTTTGATATGTGTTTTTGAGGACTCCCATTTTTTATATGTTTTTCTTACCACACAGGTAAACCTGTGTAATAAACAATTACAACAAAGAAAGAGCCTTTTGATTGCGGATCAACGATGGCTTTCGACCAGGATTGAAAGCTTCGTAGTTTTTGCTCACACGGAAGATGTCGTCAAAGCTCCCTCGACAAGCGCTCTCCACACTGCTCCCGGGCGGCATTTTGCAAGCGCTTCACGTTCTTTCCCTCAACTGTGTTGGTGAGCGCACATCAGCCTCCTTCTGCCCGCTCTTATTGGGCTCATTAGAGCACCATCCCCAGGTCAAAATAATTACTGTGAGGGCGAAAACTTCGGAAGTCGTTTGCCCACATTAGACATGCTTCTTACAACGACTCAGCCAGTTACGCCGGAACAATCCACTATGGACTCAGCTTCATGTAATGTGGCAAGTGAAGAGTTTTTTTATTTCCCTGAAAGTAACGCAGAGTCGGTGCTTCAGAAGGAAACATGCGGAAGGATCGGACGATGTTGCTGCGATCACGTTCGCGCTTTGAATCCCAGCATTGCTTCGTTAAATGGAAAAACTGGAAGTCGTCAAAAACCAACTTCGGTCAACGCTAGACGAGATGAGGAAGGACAACAGAATGGCCTCTGAAGCACTGCAATTTGAATCGAGGATGTAGAAAGAAGCTTCGGTATGTACAAAGCAAAAAAAGTCAGACAGATCTGAGGCTACGTCTTCGCCACCTCATCGTTGACGGGAGAAAGCTAACAGTGAAACAGATAACGGAATTAGCTAATTTGCCGTGGCTTTCTTACCACAGAGACCTGCTCCTGCTCCTGCTAGACCTCAGGCAGACTTCTTCCGCTGCTCGTTATGCAGCAGAGACACAGGCGTTAATAAATACAATCCTGAACCTGACTACGCTAAATGTGCATCATCTGCTGAGCAAAGCGACGCCGTCTTTCATAAGAATCTAATGGGAAAGAACGAGATAATGTGCGTGAATAGATTCGGAGGACGCGATTCGCAGAAGAGTGGCACAAGTGCTTTATTGCCAGAGTGAAACGCCACCTCCTGACGAGGGTCCACAAAGCTAACGAGATGGACTTCAGGAATTCTTTGCAAGGTGTTCACTCCGACCCGGACAGAGACGTAGAAGCAACCGTTACAGCTGCATTAGCTGCATATACTATTGCTAAAGAAGGAATGGCTCTCCAAAAACAATTACCTCTGCTGCTGATGTCTTTGCGAGCAGGAGCAGCACCCGCTTTCGCCCACTACAGCCCCAAATCAGTTCGAGAGATGGTGGCAACATTCGCACTGCACATGAAGTACGATATGCTCAAGTACGTGGTCAACTCAGACCTTCCATTCTCTTTGCTTGTTGACGGAACGTCAATGGACGGAAAGAAATGGATTGTCTTTCTCCTCAGAACGGTTTCTCCTCTGAACCGCCCTATCACATTCCATTTGACTCTGACTTTGATTCCATTTGACTTTGACTTTGACGCCGTCACATAATAAGCTGAATATAAAGTATCCAGAACCTGGTGATTGATTTGAAAAATCAGTTTTGAGATTTCTGAAGTCAACAGTGGAGGCCAGAATGAAGGTGCATCTCACAGACTTCGATCATCAAGAAACTCATCGCGAGACTGCAAAGAGATTTTGACAAGCTCCTCAAATTCTGGGAGGACATCGAAGATACTCACATGCATCTCAACAAGATCTATGAGCGACTTGGACTACAAACTATTCCACCCCTCCCCTCTAATCAGAAGTTACACCTGATCGCAGACTATCTCGGGAGCGAATCCTTTTTTGATCGATAACTCCTCACCTTTTCTTTATTTTCACCATGATATCAAACAAATGGACTGTGTACAATTGCAAGCTTATAATCTTTTTATTCACCTGTCATTCTCCTATGTAACGCTTATTGTACGACGTAATATGTCAACAATAAAAGCTAAGGTACAATTATAACAAATTATAACGTAAAACAAGACAGTTGAATTTCAATCGATACGCTGGAAATTGGTGACTTGCTAAGTTTGGCACCTATACCACCTTTTTTCATAATTAAGCTAGGTCTAAATAGAAGTGTGCTGAAGACAGAAAGATTTTTTCACGATGTAGTAATTCATGCAGGGAGATCGGTACGAAACAGCCAAGCCTGAAATATGATTACTATTGAGTTTATGGTAACTTCATGTCTTTTGGGACCATTCCTCCCAGCCTTTCACCCCCTGGTCCCTCTGTATGCGACCCCCCCCCCTTTCGTTCGGCCAAATGCGACCCCCTCGTTGTTCTTTGCGCAACGTAGGGTTGACCCGGGGGGGGGGGGGCAATAAAAAAAGACATTTTGTCTCCAGACTCAAATGGATTTAATCACACTTTGCTCAGCTCAAAGCGTGTGCTCCCAACTTAGAATTGAAGAGCGCATTTCATTTCATAAGAAAATCTTCATAGTGGCCATCTACGTGGACGGCATCAGAAAAGTTTGCCCCGGAAACATGGTGCTCTGGTCGAGCTCAATGGGTGTACCGTTACGACGGGTTCCGAAGGGCGGGTTCCGAGGGTTTGCATAGAGCTAATGTCCCTAGGAAACTATCCCACGTTGAATCGATCCAAGAAATTATGTAAGAGCTTCAGGCTGAAGCAGTTACTGTAGGCCTCCCTGAGCTCGACGACGGTGACAGATGACGTCATATTCTGAAGACGGTGAGGGTAGTGAAGGAGGGCCTGCGTGTACTTATAGAGGGACATTTAGGGAATATTTTGCTGAGGAACTTCCGTCAACGACGGCAATCTCTGCGAAGAAAAAAGGCCGAAGTGCGACGCCCCCCCCCCTCCTTGTATATACTTTACTCGGCGCTGCTCTGCAACTTTCTCCACCCAGATTCTGCTTATTACTAGTAATATTTGACTCTATCAGTCTCCTTTCTAGTTAGAAAAATTAGTTGAATGGCAGTAAACTTGCTTTGCATACATAATTGATGGAATTGTTGACAGTTGTTGGTAATGTCGTGGTGTTTTTGCTTATTGGTGTAATTTATCTCGATTGTTGCCATCGACATATAATGCACGTAGTTTTGTTTCTGTCAGCAGTGTGATTTCAAACTGTTTTGGAGCACACAAGCTTTTTCTGGCTTTTAAATCCTTATGCACGTAAAACGAGAATAGCAGCTCAGTTTTATAAATAGACAGGAAAACATGTTTGTCATCACTATGACAGACCGCTTGGTTGTGAAATGCTTGCAGCGTTGAATAGTGTAGTACTAGGAGACAAAATTATTCCACGGAAAAAAGCGGGTGTGTCGTTGACGGGCCGAAATCCATTTTTACGCTGTCGGACCGCATGCAAGTTCGCTATGGTAACATTTCAAAAATCTTTTTTTTTCGTGTGACCCCTGTCTAGCATTTCCTTTTTATGTGACTAGTACCCACATAGGAGAATGTCCGATTAAAGTTAGATAAAATAAACATCTAGATAATGTAAAGTTGGCCGAAATGCTAAGAGGTGCAAAATGGTGTGTTATTTATTTAGCTGCTTTGCTTAGAATGCCGAACACCACAGATCAAATGAAATTTGACTTTTCACTTCATCCTGCCATTTATCAAAGGATAGTTACTTTGAGCTGGGTCTGTCTGGTGTGCATAAATATATTTTTTGAGGTTTATACGGTAGAAGAGGGTGGAAGTGGTGTAGTGGCAAGGCGCGACTTTACAACTGCGAGCGGTCCGCGGGATCAAAATCCGGCCGTGTGGCGCCCGGCGCCGAAACAAGCCTCTCCATCCTCAGGGGTACGGATAATGGTACCAGACAGGGTGAAAATCGTGTCGAGGAAATAACCGCCTCTTTACGACCCCCCTCCAAAACATGGACTCTGATACGACCCCTTTTTGTCCTCTGCACATCCGGTTTCATATCAAAAAATGCTAGTTTCAGATGTGCGAGAGGGACGCAGCGCCACTGCCACGCAAATGCGGCTTGATCCAAATGCTAGATTCAATTCTGCTCAGATTAGGTCTCTTCTTTCCTTTAAAGACATTTAACCTTTGCCACATTGGCCGGAAAGTAGAACATTGAAGGAGGTACTGCCCCTACACAGTTGAACAGTCTCGCGCTCCAGTATAGCGGCGCTAACTACCCGCGATCGCGTCGCGCGCTGTGCCTAGAGCGCGCTAGTTGGAAAAATCGTCAAATGTACCCCCTATTTAAAGGACTATAACTTTCTTCATTGATAACCATTTCAAAAGTGAAGGCAGCTTTTGAATGCACAAGACTTCTAGTTTCTAAATTGTGCTGAGCGTTTTTCTAAGCACACCTATTCTCGAGAGTGGGAGACGTCGAGAAATTGTCGAGGAAATTGAAATTTACATGCGAGTTCCCACTCTTAGGAAGACAGTAGCTGTCTTCATTGGCAATGCTTTGGAAATCGAGGAAAGCGTTGTAAAGTAGAAGATTCACGCTTTCTAACAGGTGCTCCATTTGTTTCGAACGCTTTCTAGTTCGCGAGAAATCTGCGTCGAGGAAATGTCAAGGAAATTTTCGAAGCCACTCGAAAACTCTATTACTCCCTCGCCGTAGTAGGGAACTTCTTTGAACACCTTCAAAATACTTCTATACACGTCAGTTCGATGGAGTAAATTGAAAATGATGCACTTGGCGCGGATCCATTCCGTTCTTGTATGCGCCATGCAGTGACCCCACTCGGAGTCATTGGGAAGGTGTTTTGTCTTAGTGACGACTTGCTTAAGCACACCAAAAGATATTTCCAGTATTAACTAATTAGGATGAACTCTTGTGGTCATAGTGATGTCTGATTATTCCTTTATTGAAATCGCTTCCTTTCCAACCCGTTCTGATGAATGACACGCTTGCGGTTGCAGGATCTGATGATGCCAAGAAGGCTGCGAATCTGCCTGTTTTGAACTTTCTAACAAGATGCTGTTCCTCCATTAAGTTTTCGAAGCATTAACGTCATTCTAGAGTAGATAATCGCTGCCCTTTCCCTACGATTCTTTTGCAGGACGCGTTGCCTTCCTATGCCACACTGATCACTACGAACCAAACCAACACACTTTCCATTTGAATTTTAATTCCAGACAGGTGTAAGATATTATTTGCATTAGGCTAACTACAACACTTGTGAAAGTAATGATGACAGCAAATAAGTGGCAGCAGCACCGTTGTGTCCGTTGATGAACCTTTTGATTACGACCCCCTCCCAACTCTCATCGGAGCAAATACGACCCCCTGTCGAGGATTTCCTCGACCGTTATTCACCCTGGTACCAGACTGTTGGGAGGATAAAAACACTGACTTGTACATCGGCTGGCCCCCGCAAGTCATTGTATAGGCCACATCGCATTCAAATGCCACTACGAATGTACAAATGGAAGTAGAATGCGTGCCGCATCCCAAAAAGGGATTGATCAACGGCAAATGCTTTATCCTTTTATCCTTTTATACGCCGTAAGAAAAACAAAAATCTCACACACCGATGTTTATTTTCCATGAAATTTTGAATTTAAAAGCATACTGCATTGCAGGTGTCAACATGAAATTTATTGCATATTGAATGTGGTTTTGTTCTCTCTTCGCGAGAGTGCCCTCAAAAGTGCGTTGTGAAAGAAGGTGGGCGACTCGCTACATTAACACCCGGATTTGACCGAGCTTTTGCTACCCGTATTATCCAGATTTCCAAACTTTTTTAATAGTTTAGAACCGTTAGAAGACAAGCGAAGTGTCGGTATAATGTGATGGGTTGGTTGCAATGAAAGCAGAGGTGCAAAACGCATTATTTAATGTCTATTTAAGTGTATTTATACCGATATGCACGTATTAAACGTAGCAAGCGGGAAAGAAGCCACTTGGTGTGCAGATCATGGGAAACGCCGTCTGACGGTTGGATGCGATACATGGTGTAACGGATTTACAAAGAACTGGAGCAGTAGTGAGACCAATGTGAAGGGATTCGCACTAGACGAGTTTATGTTGGGGCTGACGTGGGTATTAGTGCACAGAAAGATGCAAAGGTACTGTGGACTTGTCTTGAGCCGCGAGGAAATTGTAAGGTCCCTACCTACCTAGATCACTCCAGCTTCGCCGCAAAAGTTGCGCGGTTAGGGCGCTAATCCTTACGGGCCTGCAACCATCGACCCCCGTTGCAACGCTTCCCACCCACCTCGATATCGGCGTGCTCTCTCGAACGGCGTGATCTCTCGTGTGTTTTGTCTTCTTTGACGCCTTCGTTCCACATCCGACCTTTTTGAAGGTTCGATTTTAGCGATCCCAAAGATTTCTCTGTGCTTTTCTTTCCACTTTCAGGCCGTCCCGCAGCTCAGTCATCACTACGAAGCGCTCTTATCACCAGTTTTATCCTGAGGCTTGCCTTTAGAAGACGACTGTATTAGAATATACGGCATATAGATATTCGAGTTCAGAAACTGACCGTGTTGTGAGTGGCAATTTTGTCGCAAACCGCCGGAGCTCACGAATGGAACACCTCTTCTGTCGTAGATCCCTTCGCCGTAGTCATTCAGAGTCAGAATTCGGGCATTCAGAGATTGAAAAACTAGCCTTGCTAACAATAAAAGGTGGAGAATGGAAAATGGAAATGTGATCCTCGGTTCCACAGGATAGTGCTACAGTACCTGATTTTGCGCCTGCTATGGAAAAGGCGCACAATTCGAAAATTGCTTGTGCTTGACGTTTTTCGATTATGCATAAAAAACTGGAATTCGTTCTGAAGGGCAGGACAAATGTGGTCGCAACGAAAGTAATGGCGGATTCGACCCTCAATTTCAAAAACTCATATTTTTCTTTGAATTGAACTTTATTCCGAATAATAATTCCCACAAGCACCTACAACCAGTCCGCCATCGGTCGACAAGGAACAAATGCCTCTCCTTCAAAATTCGGCAGGTTTCGAGTCGAAGAAGTGCCCATGTCCGCTTTCAACTGTTGACAAGTTGTCGTACTTTTTATCCTTTGAGAAGTGAGCCAGGGAAAAACAGGTGGTAATCCGTAGGTGCAAGATCCTGGCGAATATGGAGGATGGGGTAAAACCGCAGATCCAAGTTCCGCCAATGTGTCCTGGGTTACCCTTGCAACATGCGGTCGCGCGTTGTCATGAAGAAGAAGGACTTCGTCCAGCTTCGGGCGACGTAATCCTTGCTCTGTGGAAGTAAGGGAGTGTAAGTGAGAAAAACCTGCCAACTTTGGTTCAAAAGGCTTCCGCGAAGGAAACTACAACCTTGAAGATGGACGTGCCCAACGGAAGTCAATTTCAAACGTTTAGGAGCTGCTTACTTCAAGACTTTCCGCATGCAAGCGCCATGGAGCTGGCAAAGAGTTTCGGTGCTTCGACATGGCCATAGGAGTGCTCGCTACAAGCTGGGAAAAGTCAAGAAACCTGGTCGTTGATCCTGCATGAGCTAACAGAGCAGTCCAAGAAAAGAGGTATCGGGGTGTGCGGAGGTTTTCTTGCAAGGAGTCGCCGTTTCGACTTGGCTGGATAATGTAATTACTGGAGATGAAAGGTGGGGGCTCTACCTATGTCATACCAGAAGAAGACAGTGAATGGGTGCGAACCAGAAGCCAGAGCCTGTTCTAAAGCAGGAGATTCATCCAAAGAAGGTTCTTCAATCAACTTGATGGAGTATTCAGGCAGTACGTCATTACGAGATGCCGGACAACACCACCATCGACAATGAGGTGTACTGCTCACAATCACGAAGGCTCGCAACTGAATTCGCGAAACATTCG
>MU893240.1:0-13117 GCA_036418205.1 Ostertagia ostertagi
AGAAATTTCTTTTGCGCATGACGCACATCAGCAAACTTTTTGTTGGGTAGGAGTGCCACACCCGATGGAAGTTTCACGGCAAATATTACTTGGATGTCCCCCCCCCCTCCATAAGCCGAATCATCTCCTTCTTTGCCACCACCGTCCTCAGGATATGACGTCATCTGCAATAGCCGAACGAGCTGGAGGCTTAGGGATGCCTACCGCGATCGCTCCAGCTTGAAGCTGCTTCATAAATAATTTCCTCAATCGATAGCTGATGGATGACTTATGAAGAATAGCAGCCTGAATGTGCAAGATCCCTTTCGAACAGCGTTCCGGATAAGGTCGTAATGGCCCACGATTTGTAGAGGACCTCGTTGAGCACAAGTCGTCCTTCGTGTTCCCGTGGCAATTTTTTTGACGTCGTCGGTGAAGGCTATTATGATATTTCTAACAGGACGGGGATGAAATAGTCTCTTTAATTCTTGGTTGGGATCGTCCGTTTGTGTTCAGCAAAATGCAATTCATTCCGTTCCAAGGGTAGGAAGAGAATGACTTCCTCGCCGGAAGATATGCTTCGCATTCTGTACCCAGATGAGCCGTAATGCAGACATTGTAGCGAAGGCTCGGCATAAAATAATTACGACGATAAAAAACCCATGAGGAAATCGATTTTCATACCTTCGACACGGCCTGCGGACTACTTGTACTCGGCCCTCTAAACAGCCATAACTTTATGCTTCCGCCTGCGCTCTCCCGTTAGGTTGTCGTCCACGACTGTGATCTCACACATTCAACTTTATCCATACTGTAATAACTCACCCACCCAGGAGTCCCTCCCCCTCCAAGGCTTACTCTTAGGCTCCCACCTTCCTCCTTTTGATTTGGAGCCGTGGCAGTCCGTTTCTCTCCAACCATTCGTGGCAGAACCTTAGAAGAAAGTTCAAATAATAGCAAACTCTTCGTCACGTGTGCTACTGCTGCCCTGCAGAATCAGCAACTCGCTGGAGGACCTTGGAAAAAAATTAAGGGGGCCTACCTTTTATGCCCCTGATTGCTTTATTCAACGCCTATGCTACCAAGTCTGCATTAACAAGAAGATAATAAGTTCAGGAACAACACCCTCTCGACGTTGGGGTGCAGTGGGGCGCGAAGACGACGAAGAGAAGAGGAAGTAGAGAGAAGAGAAAAGACGCATGAGGGACAAGCCTGCTGGAATCACGTAGGCCGCTCTGTGGCGCGGTGATAATGAACATCGCCTTCCACAAAACATTCCACCTTTTTCTGACTTTGTGCATATACGGGATGATCGCGGGATTTTCGTCGAGGGAAGGAACAGAGAGCGAGCATGAGAAAGTGTAAATTCTCATGAACTGTCAATAAATCCCACTTTTTTATAGCAGTGCGGTATTGATGGCTGTTTATACTGCCATTCAGACACTGCTGATGTTCCTGAGCCATAAACTTATAAGGTGGTCAATCATGCAGAAACCCTTTGAGGATTGTCAAGAAATTCAAAAATAGATTCCAATAGCCAATGCGATTGTTAAAGAACTCGTTGACACATTGCAAGCCATCAGCTCTAAGCTAGGTAGCGAGTCAGCAGGCTCCTGGGCTTTCCCCCATCAAGATTTCCTTGACCCATACAACTGTAAAGACAAGACCTAATATTCAGATTGCGCAAGGACTACAGCGTCGGTACCCCTGCGTCATCTAACAAACGCAAGCGAATAACGGATTCTTCCACGAGGTTGATGAGGCGCATTCCTATGTTTGTAGCCTTTTGGCGAATGGACCAACGGCTGGACGGACCTGCGTTTGACGACTTGTAACGTACTTTCTAGAAACTTCTGCCACGACGACGTCTTGAATCACTTCGTCTACGGCCCTGCTCCATCTCAGATTAATCGCATCATTTCTCCTACCCCGTCCTGGGTTGTGCCTCAGAAGGTGAAATGATACGAATTTCTGTTTGCATAGCTCTGAACCACCGTTCCACGACGGAACAAACATGTCATCATTTTCTGACTGAAGACCGATAAAAGAACTCTGTTCAAAGAGTACCAAAAATCAAAGGTCTAGTTTCTATCGGGAGCAACGCCCTTCAATGTTTGAATGTGTCAAGACACGTGCTATTGGATGGTGACAGTGCGCAAAACAGCAGTTTAAAGATGAAGAATTTTATCGCTCAGGCCAACATTTCAGTTTTTTTTTCTTTTCGAAGTTAACCTGATGCATTCAGACTGAATCAAACTATTGTATTCTGTCATCACTAACCATAAGGGAAGTCACGTTAAGTTTCCTGAAACAATAAAACAATGGTGCTATCACAAAATGTGAGGGCATGCGGTGGAAATGCGTTCAAATTCACGCGCACATTCCCTTTTTGGTAATAACAGCACTCAAACTTTCGCGTGGGAGAGGCACACGGGGCATGAGCAGATTCCATTTTTCTGAAATTCCTGCTTCTCCTAGGCTTAGTCCTATAGGATGCCCCCGTACTTTGCGACAGCGCCAAACTCCCCACTGTTGACTTTACTGCGTATGCTTTTGGAGCACACGATGAAATTTCCAGAGGTCAGGCGCAATTTGTCGTGTTCGAATACAATGAGGACCTAATGGTACACTCCCCTTCTGGGGAGCTGGAGCAACCCAGCCATGAATGAGGTCACAATTTCTATATCCAGAGATGTTATGCCGTTTCAACCACTCCGAAGTGCTCGACAAGAGTATGACGGCCTTTCACCTCAGATGCTGGTAGAGACTTCCCCTTACCGCCTCTCGAGGCAACAGTATGTGCGGTGGTGTCTGCACTCTCTCGTTCGATATACTCTCTCACTTGTTTCTCTCCTTGGCGTTCAGTGTCTATTCTTGATAGCAGAACCCGTTTCACAAAAGAAGGAATACCTTAATTTTAGCAATTTTTCATTCCCTCTCTAGTGTTTTACTCAGTACCTCTACTTTTATGTCCTTATCGAGAACCATACCGTGAGGTTGGCGTTCAATGGACACAAAATGGGAAACGAGTTTTCCGTTTTTATGAATGCGAAGAACTGCTTTCAACTATCAGCTTTTCACTTTAATAAGATAGCAGCAAGCATGACTAGTACTACTTAGCCTGATGCGGAGGGATCTGCTCGAATTTGTTGAAGCGCTACGATGACCTCGATGGCACGTCAGACCTTTGTCTTGCCTACTTACCCAAGAATTGTTTCCAACCTACAGGGTGCAAATGAAAACCGACGTCACTCATGAACCAGTCAGCGTTTCCGATTCATGTTTATTATCATAGTCATCGATATACATACGTTTGATGTTAGTGCAGAAGGCAAATGTGGATGCACTATGGCCTTCATTTTTCGCCATTAGCGATGGAGGTCCTGAAGACTGGAAAGGTTATTATAAATAACTGCTGAAACTTCAAAGCGGGTGAATGTCGGTTTTTCACCCAGCTACTTAAAGGCAGCGATTACGATAAAATGAAGATGCATCGGGAAGCATATGCACCACACGAATCAGTTACTTGGCTGCCAGGGAAGCGAGGTGTAGCGCTTTCACGACGGAAGGTTCGCTGGTTGCTGAGCAGGACTTCGAAAGCACTCCGCCCCCAAAAGCGATCCCGCCCACTAGTTTAGGTGATTTGGACGAGCAGCGTTGCCAGCAGCGGCACAACTGGAGCAACTCGATGGAGTTAAGCATGGTTTGGCATGGTGCCACCAACGAGTTGCGCTGAGATCGTTTATACGCCTGCTTTCCGAGCTATCACCTGTTCACCTGAAAAACCAACGCTCAAAAAGAGGGTCCCATTTTGCATTTTCTGACAGATTTCTCCGCCGTTTTCGCCACCGACGTACACAGAGCACACAACGTCTCCTTTGAACCTTCTTGAATCTGTCGTGACCGCTGCCTTTGAAGTCATTCTTCCTACCGTGGTAGCTCAAATTGATAACAGACTTGTCTGGGAGTATAAAAACAGTGGCCTATACATCGAAGGCTGCTGCGAGTCATTTCATCAGTGAAATGACATACAAGTGCCGCTGGTATTCTGAATGGAAGTCGCATGCGTGGCGTACCCCCAACAGGAAACTCATGGGCGTCGAATGCTTGATTTCTCCATTTTTTTACTGATTGCTCCTTCGTAGATGTCCTCTCATACTGTACCAGAGTTCAATTATTGTTCAACTGCTCTTTTCGAAGTGGTAAGTTACCTTATTCCACAAACCTTATTCATTCCCTTGCGAAGTTCCCATGTTTCTCTACTGGTGCGTTCAATGGTGTTCTGAATCCATGGGAGAAAAACTTCGGCTGAGACCAATGCTGCCAATGATACATGACAAGAAACATTGATGCGAGCTGTTAATGAAGAAAAACTAATGGCCGTTGCACCGGGCCTCTGTGAGCGCTGATGTTGTCCATGATACGGCCAACCGGACCTTTTTTATTAGACTCTTCCATCGGTGATATTTAGGGCACAGCCCGCTTTCCGTGAGTGAAATAGCACGGGGTCCAACACAGACGTCTCGGCACTGGTTACGAAACTGAAAGTGCACAAGATTCCACTAAAGTCCTGCTTTGACAGCTGCGACTGCTGTCATACTTACGTCGTTCATGCCGTGCGCGCTGTTGTGCGCCTTCTCGCACAAAGTGCCCACTTGCCTACCCTTTGTCGTCGCCTTGTCTCTCCGTCGCACCACTTTCCCTTTCAAAAGGAGGGCTCTTAATTTTGGCGTTTCTAATTGTTCCTTCTGTTTTTTTTAGAGTGGTCTTCACCGCACCTCTAGTGTCATTTTCGAGCCTAAAGGCAGCGATTACGATAAAGTGGAGCGCATCGCGGAAGCATATGCACCACACGAATCAGTTACTTGGCTGCCAGGGAAGCGAGGTGTAGCGCTTTCACGACGAAAGGTTCGCTGGTTGCTGAGCAGGACTTCGAAAGCACTCCGCCCCCAGAAGCGATCCGCACACTAGTTTACCAGCAGCGGCACAACTGGAGCAACTCGACTAGAGTGTGGTTTGACATGGTGTTACCAAACGACGTTGCGCTGAACTCGTTCATGCGCCTGCTTTCTGAGCCATCACCTGTTCATGTAAAAACCAAACGGCCTCAAAAAAGAGGGTCCTATTTTGGCGCTGGTCCTGAACGGATTTGCCCCGTCATTTTCGCCACCCGATATACCACACAGACAACAACGTCTCCCCTTAACCCGCTTTTAAACCTATCTAATTCGCCCCTTCATAACACGGATTTTTGCGAGCTGTGCTGCAGAAGAGACTGGACATTAATTTTGGTGCCGTATAGCGGCGGGGAAAAACACTTTTTAAAAGCTTTGTTGCTGACCATCCATGAATTACGGCTACTAGCACAATCCGCACCACTGCAGTAGCGGTAGATGCCATTCCGCTCATGTAAGTCGAAGTTTCGACTGCTTCAAAAGCTGGTTTTCAGGCATTCCACTTGCTTGATGTGACAACAACACCGACCTGAATATTATCAGTCATTACTACCCGCACTGTAGTTGAACTACACTAAAAATGCCTTCATAAATTCGAATACAGTGAATGAATTAGTCTTGATTGAGTAATACCATTGCCAAGAGACTACCCATTTAATCTTCATTGGGTTGAACCTGGTTAATTAAAGCTTTCGAATTTGATTAGGTACCATGTTGATACTAACACCTTACATCTGCGCCCAAAGGGCAAACGAGGTGCTGTGGCCGGTTGGCGCCACTTCTTACGTCCACAAGTTCCGGATCGAATCTCGTCTAGGTCAACGGAGCCTTAAATCTTCTGGGTCGGCTTATTGTGGCAATGTTGGTCTTGGAGGATAAAATTGCTGGTTCAAGCACCTTGCCCGCAGTAGCGCTCTAACTGTCGATCGGTCACATCACAATCCCGATACAATTACTATTTCAAGTGGATTGGGGCGTAAGGCGTACTCTGAAGCCGGCTAGACCGACCATTTCATTTTGGGCTTGGAGGCACAACCAGTCTTTCTTTTGCTCTATAGGATAGGCCCCTGCGGAAATCAGTTTGGCCACTTGTTGCGTGATTCGAAGTCATTCGAAAAGACGCGCTTGGACCTTACAAATTAGCTGCCAGCAGCTGCATGTTTTGACCGTCGTTGTCTGGGCGCCTCATCTGTTGTGCTCTTTCGCTTCATACCCTCCTCTACGCGCTCAGTCTCTCACTGCCTTAGCAGCAGCCGCACTACGAACGCGAGCAAACCCTTAGCCTTGTCGTTCTCGAGGGTTTTTCTCCTTTCTTCTTTACTGCCCGCCTATTTCGCACCAATGCTTTCGTATTCGTGTGCAGAAACCACACCATTCTGATCCTGGGGCATGCCTTTGGAGGCAAGGTCCGGGATATCTGGTCGAAAATGAGCTTTTATTCGGTAGTGGCAGCGGTAGGCAAGCGAAAGAAGTACACAACTACTGATGATTATAGCAAGACCTAGTTGACAAGGTCAAATCATCCTAAAAGTCATGTACTTGCCGCCAAAGCCCTAGGACGCAGTATTGGCCCCGCCCATCACCATTTGGCCCGCCCACAAAGCAGTGCTATTTCGCTCTGCTGCTACAAGAGAGAGGGTCTTACTTTTGGCTTTGCCAACGGCTTTCTTCCTGTTTTCCCATTGCTAGCGTTACCCATCTCATCTCCACTTACAAGCAGGCTCGACCGTCTGTTCGCACTATTCGAACGAGGGGGTCGCCTTCGCAATTTGAGAAGCTGGTCGCACTTTGTTGTTGAGCAGGGTTACCCACCTGAAAAATGTGAACGGGGCCGTAAAGAGGGAGTTGAGTTTGGTAGGGTTTCGATAAGTTTGGCGGAAATTTCATGATAGGGTAGACAAAATTAGCGGATTTGTCGATACTAATTTACTCGGTTTACGGACTACTTGATTTTTCCTCAATGGTCCTGCCGCGATGGCTAGAGCACAGACGATTAGAGAACGGGTGAATGCCCTAGGACTAAGCCTTGGAGAGGAGAGGGACCCGCGAGAGAGCGCAGAGGCGGTTTAAAGGGCTGAGTTCAAGTAGTCCGTCGACCTAATTTACTCCCTCACCCACTCAGCGGCTGTGTGAACGAAAATTTAGAAAAAGGAATAGGCGGGGTTGGGTGTTTGTCGGGAGAAGTACGTTTCTCCTCCTGGGGTCAGGTCACCACAACTTGCGCGATCATTGAGGCTTAAGGTTAGGTTTGGGTTCATTGGCTTATGCCTAAGCCTATGATTGGGCCTAGGCTTAGTCCTAAGCTTGCTCCGAGCGAATGAACGGCGTCTCAATTTTAGGTGACCTGACCCCAGGAGGAGAAACGCTACGCACCCGTGTTTGTCTGGTATGTCGACTAGTCTTAGAATCAAATACCAAAAAAACAGAAAAATAGCCATGTTGGTGAGGGGGAAGGGGACTATTGGTAATATTGTGAGGGCCTTCCAAGGCTGATAGTGGTGGTGGAAGTCGCACCGAGAACTCTAAAGAGGGGGGGGATCGCGAAATCTTCGAAAAAGTGCGGACGCGACGATTGACTCTGCTTACAAGCGTCATAATACATCAGTATGATCCCAGACTTTGCCTTTGACTATCAAGGATCGCGTACTTCCTGGTACAACTGATGTTTTGCACTTAATTTGACACTATCAATCAAAACTTTATACCGCACCCAATTTTCCTGTTTTCCTGGCCTTTTATTATGATTTGCCTGTTTTTCACGGTTCATTTTCACGGCCTTTTGTATGATTCCTCATTCACTGTCGAGACTATCACGCTCTTATGACGCGATCGTCAAACATTCTTATCGCAACTGTGCAAACGTCTCACCATAGCTACGCTCCGCCTACACAGCGTCAGTCAGTGTCCGAGAAATCTCGACACGATTCAATATGTTTTTGTTCTCGCTTTTCAGCATCCTTCCAAATATCTTCAACATTTTTCAAGCTGCCAAATCATTTCCAACCTGTTTTTCCATGAGCCTTTGACATTTTCTAATTAGATTTTTGGCGCTCATCGCTGTCATACTAAGTGAGTGGAGAAAAAAATGGGGCGCTATCGTAAGATACCGGGGCACAGTGGTGGCAATGAATCTAATAACCGCGTAAATCATCTCCTTCTTGGTGAAATCGGGTGTAAGCCATAAATGGAGAAGGAGAGACCTCAGGGTAGTGAGCAATTTTCGCTCCACACCAAGTGCCGTGCCCCGTCAGGCTACCTAATTAGCCGCTAGAATGCCCCGTTTTTGCGATAGCGCCAAAAACGATTGTTCCCAAGGTGCGGCTGCGGTTTGATGTGCACGTTCAAAATGTGCACACAACGTCCAATGAATTGTCGTCGCAGAGATTTGCACACTTTTTTCATCGCCACAACGATCTCTCATAAACCCAGTTCATGACAAAATTAATTTATCCTGCATGCGTCCTCGTTTTTTTCACTACGCGCACAACAGTGCTTAATAGTTGTGGACGGTGCAGTGCTTCAAACATCACGCTACTCCACGCCAGAGAAAACAACCACCTCCTTCTTCTCAGAAATCTATGGATTATTTCATGTGCTGGTTTTAAAAATATTAGATTTGGCAAGAAAGTTCTGCGACACACTTTCTAAGACTTTCTTTCTTTTTGAAAAGTCACATAGGTAACATTTATGACTAACAAATGGTAGAACATTCTCGTGGCTTTAATCCACGAGGTGGATCTAAGTGCTGCAGTCAATAGTTAACCAAGAAAATTCAAAAAACCCAACCACTGGTTAATCCACACTCCGAGTCACTGTCTAGTACAAATGTCTCCATAACTGTGGATTCGTGTCAAAGACCAACACTATCTGCAATCGCTTCAATAGGCATGTCGTGCACCGCTACAGCGTGTTTCAGCTTTATCAGCGCTTTCGATCTTTTGATATTTTCATAAGAGGCCAGCAGCGTCCTACACACTCCATTACAGGAAGGGCTCCTACGGAAGCTCATTTACAAATTCTTCGTTATGGGCACCATTGTGTAGGTAGAGGTCTAGGCTGCGGAACTCCAGAAGCTGGCCGAGGCAGCTCGTCAGGAGCCCTCGTACCGCGACAATATTTATTTCTTTCATGACATTGCGAATCGCCATGATCCGGAATGAGCCCGGTAAGAAATTCTGGAGCTGCGGCAAGATTTCTTACCTCTCTGAGCGTATTCCCCTGGTCGAGCTATAAATGACTGCCACCTATCCTGGACCTTAAATCATCATCTTGATGACGAAATAATTAGACGATCAACTCCAACTCGAAAGTGAGGTCGCCTCCTTTCTCGACCCGCACTCCGCTGGGTTTTGGCAAAGGAGCATCAAGAAATTTTTGAGCGTTGAAGACAAGTGGTGGACACTCATGGTAGATATAAGACCGGTCAGGAGTTGTAACAAAAAAGATAAAATTAAAATCAAAAATTTGAAAAAGTGTCGCAGGACTTTCTTTCCAACCTAATAGTTGGACCCACTTGTTCTCTCAGGATGAGGTGAAAAATGGAGTGGCGGGGGTTTGCAGGACATCTGTCAACGCGTGGAAGCCCTGCGGTTCAGCGCGTTTTGTAGTGATGTCTGGAAGCTTTCACAAGTGCACACTATCACAGCATCTCCTCTTTCTTTATCTTCTACAAACAGGCTTAGTCCCAATAACAGCAAAGTGTGTGCTTTTCCAGCTACGCTCTCACTTTTGGTTGACAGAAGCCTTGTAACCGTGGGGCAGGGGGGGAGGGAGGATGAGAACATTCCACTGTGTTTTCGCAATAGCTAAGATAATGAATAAAACGCTCATCGACACACACGTAATCGCTCATTTGAAGTTGTACTGTCTAATCAATACGCTGATGTGTGAAAGAACTCCTGAGGTGCTTCTACAATTTGATCCGCGATGGTCCATAAAAATGCTCCTGGGCTAGAAGAATGGCATCTCGCTCAGACCTAAAGTCAAGATTGGCGGAGCGTGTCGCAACAGGTGGAGCGTGTCAAAGTTCTTAGCGCCTAGCGTCTAAATAACGCTTTTCGAAGTAGGGAAGTGACGCGACTCTGCACTTGCGTACCCAGCGCTTCTAGCCACAGTAAAGGCTCACTGAGTGGGTCTGAGCTTGAACTTCGCTTTCAAGGGTGCAGGAGCTCCAAGGTGAATCACCAGGAGCAAAAAAACTGCAGGAATGTTGGCAGGATGTGTGGA
Organism: Ostertagia ostertagi; assembly: GCA_036418205.1. NCBI lineage: Eukaryota > Metazoa > Nematoda > Chromadorea > Rhabditida > Trichostrongylidae > Ostertagia > Ostertagia ostertagi. The sequence continues at coordinate 10,161 of MU893240.1, forward strand.
ATGTGGGGCACTCATCGTCCTTATCAGAAGTGCGCTCCCAATGAATCGCTCACGCATATCTTATCCTCAAAGTAGCAGAGCCCAAATTCTCTAACTTTGAAGACAAAAGAACGAAGAGTCTCCCCCCCCCCAACTCTATTCTCACCGTAAAGAAGAAGTATCGCTAATCTCCTTCGAAATCTTTCCTACTCTCTACATTCATTACAACTTGTAGAGCGATGGAATGTGTGTGCACGTATGTACGATCGTGAAATGGGGACATGGCCTTACAGATCTGTGCATTCCCCCGGTGTAGTCATTGTCCTCCGTGGAATTCTGTATATTTGAAGCGTAAGTAGGTTTCCACGCAAGAAAAAACGAATAAATCCAGCAAAAACTTTCCTGAATGAAGCCAATCTCTTTTTAATCTTTCTTGCACTTACCTTTACAGTGGCCCTGATTCCTGGGAAGGGCGCCGGCTGCTGATGAGAGCCAAATTAGCATTCTTGGGCCTTAGTACCTCCGCTCCGCTTGTTTACAAAAGTGGGTACTTTAGGGCCCTAAATGAAGAAGCTGGGTGATTTCTTGAACTTTCTTTCTCATGTTTTCTGCCACGAAGGGACACAGACCATAACAGATTAGCTGCTTAATCAGTAAAAAAGGATAAGCTCATTAAAGAATATTGGGGAGGGAAGAGACTCCCTCCTCAATATTCTTCAATGATAGGTGAGAAATTTACCCTGTAGCAGGAGATCTTAGTGTGGCAGGTCGCTGTGACCATGAGCCGCTGTTTAGGCGAGAGAGCGCTGATGACGGCAACGCATAGACGCGGTCTAAAAGACCGAGCTCGAGCAGCTATAGTCTATCAAAGAGACTAGGTCACAGTTTCACGCTGAAATGATCATGGCTATCTGTCCATACTTTATTCCAAACAATCTGAAATGATGCCCGTAATATTGAGATACCCAGATTTGGAATGTAAATGATAAGGATAAAGCATTTGCCGTTGATCAATCCCTTTTTGGGATGCGGCACGCATTCTACTTCCATTTGTACATTCGTAGTGGCGTTTGAATGCGATGTGGCCTATACAATGACTTGCGGGGGCCAGCCGATGTACAAGTCAGTGTTTTTATCCTCCAGACAATTAACCGACCCCGGAGGGATGGAAGGCTTGGTTGGCCCGGGCGACTCACGACCCAGGATTTGATCCCCGGACCGCTCGCGTGGTAAGCGTGCCACTTGCCACTACACCACTTCCGCCCTTATTGGTCCTTTATTGATGTACCTTTATTGATGTAAGCTAGCAACACACTACCCACCTTGCGAACAGATTCGCTTGTTTTCCAATTTTTTTCATAGCGATGACAATATTTGCATTTCTGATAAACGATCCAACGAGCTGTTTTCTGCAAAAGCAGCATTCCAATCATTGACTCTCTTTTCAACGAAACTTATTATCTCCACGAAAGCATTTAAAGCTCAACGGGCTCATTCGCTGAAAACCTGTTCTTCTACTTTGGAACAGCGTGTAGCGTTTGTTCACGTCGCGCGCCGTGCGTAAATATTGCCAGGGTGACATGAGAAGTCAGCTACATTTCATAGCGCCCTTTCATCGCGCCATTTTATCGCGCGTGGCGGGCGGTACATTTGTGCAACGCTTGCGTGAACAACTATCACTTCACCCTTTGGAACGAGTAGGCGTTGGGCGAAGTTAAAGCAACATCCCAGATCATATTTAAGGGGTCAGAACTGTCACCAATGGATGTGAATGCTGTGTTTATTGAAAATGAAAAAGAAGCGAAGAAAACCGTCACTGAAGCTTAAACGAAATTCCCTCTGAGAAAAGAAGAGGCGGGGTGGACGAGTTGTCTGAACTTGCTTGCTCCACGGCTCACTAACCCGCGCGTATTTGAATTAGCCGCTACGCCGTAATCCACGCTGCATATCATGGATGTGCGCGACGACTCGTCCATACGTTAAAGATTAGTCGCCATAAGCCACTTTGTAAGACCCTAGCGCCATTGTCGCGCACTTTCGAGCCGCGACAACGGCACATCTGTGATACTCGTGGGCTACTCTATCCCACCACTGAATAGATTCTTTAACACGACTTTTGCAGAGGTTGCTGTTTTGAGCGAAACGGCGAGCTTAGCCGCACTACGGGTCGTAGTTAGACCCGAACTATTGGAAACATTCGATCTCTCAATGTTACTCAGTCAATTCGCTATGGTCTTCGCTTTCAGAGCGATTTGTGCTGTATAGACAAAGATAGAAATTTATCACGTCATAATAATAGCACAATGCCAGCGACGTCCTCATTCCTACCGAGAGGACCTTACAGGCACATTTCACAATGAATCCCGATGAATCAAATGTTTTCGTCCGTAGAGCAGGACTAGGAAACTAGTAAGGTTTCCGAGACCCATCAGTGCAAGAGCGGCGCCAAAAGCTTGTCGCTGGAATTAAAGTGGGCTTCAGGCTGTGACAAGTTTTGCAATGATTTCCATGGTGACTGTCTGCGTCTCGCCCTCTCCCAATGCTCTTCTTTTCTCACGCCTCGGCGCCCAGTTTCTCCTCGTTGTGATACGTCCCACCAATTAGATGGTTATTGCCGTTGTTTTCATTGTGGTCCCTTCTAGTCTTCTTCAGCTGGCAGTCCATTTGATACCTCTATGTTCGTTTTCCTTCGCATTAACGAAACCTACATGAATGCGAAATGCCTTTCAAGGTACTATGCTTTGCAGGCCATGTAATCTCGGAGCCCTTCGGAGCCAAATCCTTGTCAATCTATTTTTGCATGCGCTAGCTTCTTAACAGTTCCTTGTGTTCACCGCTGGCTAAAAAGAGCTCAGAGCGAAAAATGTAGCAGAGCTTCCGGCGCTGATCACTCCCTCTTAGGATACGCCACGCATTCGAGTTCCATTTGATGTCGTAGAGGCCTGCGGCTGCGATTTAGGCCTGTGCGGTGAGACGCG
>MU893246.1:0-11659 GCA_036418205.1 Ostertagia ostertagi
AGTGGACATTGCCTCAATTCCGTCATGAGCGTTCATTGAAAGATATTCCGCTTGAAAGCCAACCAGCCATTCAGGGATGGTTGCAGAAAGTAAGAGGAGGAATTCCAAGTCGAAACACTTCAGACCTCTGTTGCTCCAAGATATACATAAATTGGATAGTGAGAATAATCTCAAACTACCTTCTGTCTTGGTTGATGTTTCAAATCGACAGACCCTTTTCAGGAGACATACCTTGTTAAAATTGATACCAACAGAATATCGTGGAAATCATCATATTGGAGCAGAGGCAACATAGATCCCAATTCAGGTCTTATGAAATGCTCTGCATTGAGTACGCCGTAGGCAAGCGACTGCTATAAGCGTAATCAAAACATCTAGTATGTAGTTGGGAGTCGCTTTCGAAACTCTTAGACCTACATACTCGACATCACATAATAGGGTCGATGATTTTCTGAAGTCTTCATTCATGTATCAACGCAGAAATCCACCTTTCCAAGAAGTGATATTGTTTTGATTGATAACCTTCCACTAATGTGATGATTTCATTGATTTGGGACTTTTCGGCAACATCGGTCTCTAATTTATCTCCCTGGATTACTGCTTCTCCATATTTGACCTGTTTCCAGGCCAACCGCCTAGACTGCAATTTTTCGCATAGGCAACATGTCATCGGAGTCTTCTATTCTCAGCTCAAAACCTTATGGAGTGGATGCGCAAGTAGGTGTCTAATAAGGTAGAAGGTGTTCTCACAATCATCAAATCGCTCGAATTTGATACATAACTTCTTCACTTTTTTGGCGATTCCTTATAAGTCTCTTTCCACCTCCACTCGCCAATCCAACGCCTTTGGAGTGGGCAACAGTGTACTTAGCGACTGTTATTACTGCGTAGATAAAAGTATAGGGCACAGCTATGAGTGCTTGCTGGCATTGCGCCGTAGAGTGCTTCTGGAATGTTCCAGACTTTTGAAGGTTCGAAAACTGTATGAAAAGCTCATGAGTTTGTTCATCTGAACTCTCTGAAGACTTTTTCGCACAATCCGTTATCGAGAACATGTGCAAATGCGGTCTCCAGAGTTGCGGCATTGCGGAATTACGGGGTTCATTCTCCCAACGTTGGAAAAACTTCGCTGCTCTCAAGGCGCGAGTACACTATTATGGGATTGCGAAGAGGTAAAGGAAGAGAACTGTGCAATTTAGGATGACTGGGGCATGAGGATCGCTCGCAACAAGGAGGCAGTGCCGTCATTCCGTTCAAAAGGCCTTAGAAAGTGAGTCTAATGTGGAGAGGTAACGATTCTATATATGCTGGTTTGCTACGATATTTCGATTTTATTTCGCATCTTTCTCGCGACTTGCGAACATTTTTGAATAAAAATTCTTTGCGCCCTAAAATGGAAAATAAAAAAAAGGATAAAGCATTTGCCGTTGATCAATCCCTTTTTGGGATGCGGCACGCATTCTACTTCCATTTGTACATTCGTAGTGGCGTTTGAATGCGATGTGGCCTATACAATGACTTGCGGGGGCCAGCCGATGTACAAGTCAGTGTTTTTATCCTCCCAGACAAGTCTGGTACCAATTAACCGACCCCGGAGGGATGGAAGGCTTGGTTGGCCCGGGCGACTCACGACCCAGGATTTGATCCCCGGACCGCTCGCGTGGTGAGCGCCACTTGCCACTACACCACTTCCGCCCTCATGGAACATGTTGTAAATATTCTCAACACAATTTTGAAGCATAGGTCAATGCATGCCATGACTGATGGCTAAGGGCAATAAAAATACGTGAAATCGTCATAAGAAGTAATGAGCTGTGCAATGTTGAGGGCGAAGTGACGAAGAGTGAGAACACCAGAGAATTTTCAAGCCACTGTGCACAAACGAGCTCCACAAAATAGTTGCAGCGATACTGGGACACTTATGAACTCGATCTATGGGATTGATTCAGAGTTAGAATCTGCTACAGTGTCCATATTATTGTAACCATTGCATAACTAATCATTTCCAAACGATTAGTGAGTTTAGGATGGAATGAACGTGTTACACTTAGTATGCACTTTCTAAGCCTTTGGAGCAGAGAAAGCTTCCGGGAGCAATGATTCTATTTTCAATATGAATACATAGAGGCTCTGTGAAAATGGTCGACTTTAAATAGCTTAAACGATCTGTGTGGATGATTGAGAAATGCACGATGTTAAACGGATGGATAGACTGATGAACCACGACAATTATTCTCACATGACAGATAATTTATAAGCATGAAGGAAAAAGTGATTGAAATGATTGAAGAATTGTCTCCTCAATCGCATGTGGGCTGGCTGTGTGCCCTCACACATTTTGCGTTCTTCGAACGGAATATGCGGGCGGTGTTCAGGCCTAGCAAAGCCAACTGTTGTTGATCGACACCGCCGATATATCGCCCATCGTTGTTGCTTTGTGAGAATGTAGGAAAAAGTTTCTCAGCCCCATAGAACATCCCAGATCACGTTTTTCAATTCACTACAAAGCGCATGAACAGTTTGATTATAGTATGAGCAATGCTTTTGGTCACCACAAATGGTTAGGCAGTGTATATTGGACGAGTTTCCACTTCATAAAACCAAATTGGGCATGTTTAAAGAGTGTGTTCTTAGGCTGCTGTGATAGCTTTACAAACTCATGACGATGGATTGACATGAGACGAACGGTTGAGAGCCGGTTAACAGGGTCAACCCTATCGTTGTTACTTTTTGAAAAATTTTTACGACCCCCCTCCCCCAAGGTGGATTTGATACGACCCCCTTTTCCACACCTCGACCACCATCATCGTCTCTATAGTATTTAATTCTGATACCACTCAACCCACCAAACTCCGCCCACTTTTTCCTCCAAAAATGCCGTCGAGCGGGGGGGGGGGGGGGTATATAGCTGAAACAGTAAAAATTCCCTATATCTCCGCCATTTTACTCCTACTTTTACCGGCTTTTACCTATATTTACCTATATTCCCACTACTTCATTTTCTAGGGGGGTATATACGCGCGCTGAAACGGCAAATTTTTCCTGCGCCCCTCAACTCACCCAGCCTACTACCCATAAAAACTTAGTTTCACCTCAAACTCCACACGTGATTTCGAGCGACTAAAGTGGGTACGACCCCCCCCTCCTACAAACTCAACCAAGGTACGACCCCCCCGTTGTTACTAGTAACAACGTAGGGTTGACCCTGGCGATTAATTCCATAGCGTTGTAGCAGGCCATGCATTTGGCGGCGCACTCACGACTGCATCTATATTAAAATAAATTAATAAGCCGGCCATTTCAATGGGTATTCGCATTTCAAGATAAGTTCGGTGTCATTCAAAATTTAATAAATTGAACGGTTGAAATGTGGGTAGCGATACAGCGCAGCTACACACGAAGGGATTCTAGCCGAACTTTCAGTGTATTTGATGAATATTTTGTGATTTCTTGTCCTTGTCCTTCAGTAGGAAACAATGCTTTGATGTAACAGAGATGAAATGCTCTGACATATTTTATTTTGTAATCTCTTCCACAGTAAGCCGCTTTGATTAATATTGCAGGAAAGACACCATGTGAAGTAAAGATAAAGGATAAAGCATTTGCCGTTGATCAATCCCTTTTTGGGATGCGGCACGCATTCTACTTCCATTTGTACATTCGTAGTGGCGTTTGAATGCGATGTGGCCTATACAATGACTTGCGGGGGCCAGCCGATGTACAAGTCAGTGTTTTTATCCTCCCAGACAAGTCTGGTACCAATTAACCGACCCCGGAGGGATGGAAGGCTTGGTTGGCCCGGGCGACTCACGACCCAGGATTTGATCCCCGGACCGCTCGCGTGGTTGCCACTACACCACTTCCGCCCTTGAATGCGAAGTGATAACAACAATATAAGAAATCAACAACGATTTGTTGTCCATTACCCTTGGACTCCAGGGGAGACCATACCACAACTTTGTGACACCACAAATTCTCTGCCAGTTAATAATGCAGGTTTAGTTTAGTTTAGTTTAGTTAGATTGTGCAGTGTGTGCCAAAATCATCCCTCTGAACAATAGCTTCCAAAAAAAGGTGATCTTTGGAGGCTTCGCTTTTTGTGAGTAGCTGTATCAGAGGGTCAGAGAGTCACATGTAAGCATAAATCCTTACGTATCAATCTATAGAATGTGGTGAAAGACAGATATATGAATAGAATTGATGACCGCTAAAAGAGTTTCTGCTTTAGAAGTCTATTACCTTACTTACAAGAAAAGGATGGTAGGTCGAAGTGGCCGTATAAAATGAGATGCATACCACCCTCGAAGCTCCATGGCCTGGACGCATTTCAAAAATCTGTGGTGTCCTTCCAAAGGTCGCAAATAGCGCCTCCTCCGAACGGAGTTATGAAGCGTAATAGCTCAGTGGTGATGGTCCGGGGTGGCAGGTAAAAGCTCGTAGGATCGGTTCCTTTGCAAGTTTGTTGCTTTGCTTTTGTCCGCAACACTTCTAGAGACAAAAGCAAAGCAACCAATTTGCAAAGGAACCGATCCTACGAGCTTTTACCTGCCACCCCGGACCATCACCACTGAGCTATTACGCTTCATAACTCCGTTCGGAGAGTCGTTTAGCAGATTTGGAAGGCAGATTTGGAATCAGCGTCTGGAGACGGGCGGGGCGTGTGGGGAGCGTTCATTAGGGGCGGTGTACGATTTATTTGAAAGGCCACTTGACGCCACCCTGCCTCCCTCGTTGCGCCCAGAGCGCAAGCGCAAGAGCAGAGCGGAGCCTGTGGCCCCTCACCAGAAAGATCCTTCGTGGGCACCTGGCTTTTCAAAACAGTTTTTGTATCATAGGTGTACATAAGGAAACCACGCACACGCGGTTTAAATTCTCATAAAGAGCACCCTGATTACTGTAAAAGGGTAATGAAGTGGTACTTGGTTCAATTCCTAGTTGTTGCAAACTTTTCAATTCTTCCTTCAAAATTTGCGTAAAGTCGCATCAGCAAAAAGAATGAATGCCAGGCATACAATAAGGGCATCAATATCTGCTCACGCAAAGTAGTCCTCTCTACAGTGCCGGAGTAGTCCTTGGCCAAAAAAAAACTTGATGAAAAAAGATGTGAAACCAAAACGGCACCAAAGTGACGCCAAGTGCCTTCTTCGTGATCAGGGCGCTGGATAACCCTTATAATCAGCTTCAGACGAAAAAATTGAGAGTTTGACCCAACTTCGAAAACCAAAAAAAAACAACTGTACGCAATGGGTAAGCAGTAGGCGCTGGCCAGAGTCATTTGGTGAATTCATCCTCGTCACCCACATTCTGGATGATTCCTAGAGAAATGAAAACAAGCCCGCGCCATAAGGGAGTATGGCACATTGCCCAAACGCCCGATGAAGTAGGCCTTGATGGCCGAGAGGTTTCGCACAAAGTCTAAATCGCTTTCGCTGCTCCTCGCCGAATGGTGGTAGGTGCGTTTTCGGCCAGCCGCTGGCTAGAACTCTTGTCGACAGCGCGATTAGCTGCAAAGAACGTGGTAGGAGCCTTGTTTCAGGAAAACAGAGTCAAGGTTCCGTATCGCTAGTACGTACTCCCAAGCTTGTCTCAAGCTGTATAGGAAAAACAGGAAAACCAGGTAAACGCTATCTATCAACTCGGAAATTAAGGTCAAAATTTCCTCGGGTTTCCCTCGAAATCCCGGTCGTAGGGGTGAATCAGTGCTCCCATCACGGTTATGGCATTCGTTTTTGGCGCAAGCACCACCTATCACCGTATTGGCACCACCATGTTTCCTTCAGTTGTCGGTTTTGACATTCCGTTTGAGGCGCCAGCTAAGATGTAGAAGCAGACGACGAAGGGAGCCGGAGCAAAGACAAGCTTCCTACCGTGTCAATATGAATCCACAACGCTATCTACTACATGAAATATGCGGTGCAATTCCACATATTAGGTTGTTCGGAAAGTAATGCGGGTTTCGAGATGCCATGCATTCATGAAATATTTTTATACTGATATTTCATTCGAGACCTGAAGCCCTATATATCATTGGCAAGCCTATTGTATCTTCTTTCCTTCAGTGTATTTGAGTTTCAATATGGCTTGCTATTTCGGGGTTTTTATAGATTTGAAATAAAGGTGTCAAGACAGCGATTTTGGCAAGTTTACTTCGATGTGCTGAAACTCTGAGGTAGTGCTTCGTAGACCAGTCGAAATAACACTGAAGGATGGGGCCAAGGAAGCACCAATAAAAGCACAGCACAACATCGGCTCCAACATTTTGGTCTCAATGAATTCCATCGTGAAGGTGAGGGGAGTCATGAGCATGATTCCGCTGTTAACGACGGCCTTCTAAAGGTTCCCGTAGAAGATGGTTCGGACCAACTGCACTATAGTTAGCAGTAGGACTGGGAGTAAGTATATTGAAAAGATTGTGTCTCATGAAGATAATTGGGGAGGTGAAAAAGCTGAACAGATGGCTACCGCATTGGCTACCCGATGCAGCAGCAAAACCGTATTCCTAAGGTGTCGTTTCCACCCATTTTACGTAACGAAAACCACGAATATTAGGAAAGCATTGCAATCTAAAATGGAAAATGGACTGTTCACGAATATAGCAAGCCATCCCTTCACAAGCTGGACCGCGATGAATCTTCAAAAAGTTATCTAAAGCCGAAATTGTAGTAGGAGTGTGTTTAGTAAACTGATTCTACAGTGAGTTAGAGGGTTGGAATGTGCACAAACTAAACTGTTTTTAAGTGGCCAAGAGCAAAATGCTTCAAGTTGGAACAGAGTTGCCGATTTCGGATAAACTGCTTAAAACCACTTACCGCTGTTCGTTTACTAAGACACATTCGTTGAAGGAAGTAATGTTCCCCGAAAATCTGTGATATCGGACCGGCCATTGGCTCTGACGGAAACCCAGAATCGGATAGTGCAGCAATGACTGAGAGCGAGGGCGTGGCTACGGCCGTAAAGCCCAAAAAAGCATACGGAAGTTGGCATTTCAATCCTACAGACGAAAGAGAGAAGTAATGTGTGAAGCCAAGCGAAAAGCTGAATGGGCTGTGGCTGATGCCATGAATAGCAAGACTTGACTGGTCTGGGCCCCAAAGCCCTCAACGCGAAAGAAATTGCGATTGCTCCAGAGGACATATGAAGGGATGGTAGAATTGTTTTCGGCTTGAAGGCATGCCCCAGGATCACATTGGTGTGGCTCTTGCACACGAATGCGAATGTATCGGTGCGAAGTGGGCCGGCAGTAAAGAAAAAAGGAAAAGAATCCGTCGAAAACGCTCAGGTTGAGGGCTCACTCACCTTCCTAATCGGCTGTGCTAAGGGAATGAGAGACTAACTAAGCGCGGAGAGGAGAGTATGAGGCGAGAGAGCGCAACAGAGTGGGTGCCAGACAACAGAGTGACAATAGAAAAAATCTGCAGCTTTAGCAGCTTACTTTGCAAGGCCCAAGCGCTCTTGTCGGTTGGTTTCCGTGCGCGGGAACGGCACATTTGTGATTGTCCTTCGTGCTTCTCTACTACAGGCCAAGGGATGGGTTTGTACGATTCTGCCAAGTGTCAACTCGGTCTACGTTTCGAAACATTTCGGGATTTTTGCGACCCCCTAGCTCTCGAGGGGTCCAGTTGCGACCCCCTGTTTTGTTAATAAGAGTGCTAGACATGAATCCGTTGCGCCAGAAAGCGTCTGCGCCGCCGCCGCAGAAAGCGTCTGCGTTGCGGCGTCAGCCTTGGAGCGCGGCAGGTATCACCCGGGCGCTGGAAGAACGGGACGCGGCGAAGAAAAAATTTTAGAGGGAAATAACTTTCTTGGGACGTATTTTTTTGACTTGTTGAGGTAGATTTTGATTGTGCCTGAGGTGCGCTTTCCAGAAAACTACAAGGATTGCCTAACTCTCCGGAAAGTACTTCTGTTAGAAGTGGAAAACCCAAAATTCTAAGAAGGCGCACCTTCAACTTTGAAGGCCCATAAAATCTTTCGTATGCGACCTTTTGGAAATCTGTAAAAAGTTTCAGAAACTTCAAATTTTCTCTAACAAAACAGTATAAAAAGTTTAGTGATTGTCCCCTTTTTCAAAAAAATTGTCCCGTTTCGAACATTTTTCGTGCAATCTGTGATTCTATTTTTATCATTGGTACGGAAGTCTAGATTTTCTCTTTCTAGCATAGTACCAAGCCGTTTCTCAAAGTTCACTCTTCGAGAAAACCACACGTTCGAACATTTTCGGGGGTTTTGCCGAACACTTTTTTCATGAAATCCGCGAGTTTTTGGGCTTTCAGCGGCCATAACTCACTTCATTACATTTCACTTTTCACTGTCCTTGTGATTCATTTTTTCACGAATGTGAAAAGTGCTAGATTTGCTCTTTCTAACAAGCACCAAACTGTTTCTCAAAGTTCATTCTTCGAGAAATACACACGTTGGAACTTTTTTTTTTCCCATGGGTTTTTGAGCAGCACATGCGAGTTTGAGCTTTCAGCAATGATAACTTCCCAAAGAGAGGAATAAAGACATTTGTGAAGACTACGAGATTTCCGCTTCCTTACGTGTTTCACAGTACATTGGAAGAAGCGTCCCCAAAAAATAGGTCTCCAAAGAACTTTGTTTTCAGCCCCGAGAAGTCAAACCTTTCATAGGGATGCATCCAACTGTTCTTTATTCCTCAAAACACTGTAATTTGCCTAAAACTGTCTCTCTGTGCATAATAAATCGAATCTAATGCGGTCTGCACAAGCAATTCTGTCTTGCTCGCGGTACGCCACGCACGCGCCCGTGGCTGGCATTTGGAACTTCCAAATTTCAAATTGACTAATCCAAGTTTCTTTGTGAGCTTTCCTTCCCACCCTTCCATCACCGACCAATGATGCTACCGCCGTGATTGCGGCCGTGGGTCCTCGAAATTGCGACCCCCTTCCGACCAAAATGCGACCCCTCGTTCGAACAGTTCGAACGGACGGGTTGACCCAGCTTTCTGCCTGAGGTTGTGCCTTCAAGTGCCACGACGCTCACTAAGGGTCATACAATTCCTCTGCAAAACTTCAACAACATCAGGAAGCCCACTTAAGTACCGATTTCCATGAATTGACAGTGACGAGCTTCCTCCGTGCACCACGCTTCGAAAATCAACAGAATTCAGGGGCCGGTCTCGCTCCCATCGATTCCCCACGCACTCTTAACTATGAACACAGGTTCGGAACAGACCATGATGATGGAGAACAACGAAAAAAGCACCTGTTCGAACGATATTTCCATGGGAAATAAAAGGCCACCCCGAACTGAAACAGATTCTGAGTAAATAGGTGAATGCAAGCAGGACGGAAATGTTCTAACGGATGATTAGAAGTTGTCATCTACAGAGAGAAGTCGGCCGTACCAAATGCTCCACATTTTGTTTGATTTGCGAGTGTCAATTTAGCTTATGTATTATAGAACAGGTCCGCGCTGCCAACAGTACTAGGTAAGATTCAGCTGAAACATGTTCTGCAAACTTATCAGATCGTTGGATTGTCTTTGAGACACTAATGAGGTGACCTCTAGCAAAAGCCATTGGTGCCAATCCTTAGTAGATGTAACCTTCCAGGTCAACCACTGAACAACTCTTCGCATCAAAAATATTCAACTAAATGTTCCTTTCCAGCATTCCCTCATCCATTCACTTGGCTAAAGGAGGACAGCCTTTAAGTTAATCAAATCTTTGCTGCTTTTTTGGCTTCGTTATGGCCGAGTAGACTCTGACTGCTCTCTTATTCGTAGCAAGTAATGTTCCGATTTTGTTTCTCAGGCGTACCATCACCATGGCGCGTCTATTGCACACATACATCAAGCAAATGAACTACCGAATCATGACAGCCCCACTATCGTCGTCGAACACATTCATAAGATACCCCAGCTGTCACTCACCTTTGAAAGATTACAAATGACAAGGAAGTGAGGAACAGGAAAAACGCACTAGATACAGTAGCGGTCATAAGTGTTCGCCAAAATGGTTTTTCGTGCTTTTTAGTATATCAACGGTTTCTCTTCATTGCCAGAAATAATCAATGAAGGCCTCGAAAAAAATTTTTTTTGAGTATCCTGATTCTATAAGACTTGATGATATAAAAACACTAGAACACATAGTATTTAATTATTTATTTATTTATTTATTTATTTATTTATTTATTTATTTATTTATTTATATTTTTATTTATTTATTTATTTTAGTAGCACTCAAATGGAGTGCCGGCCGTATATCAATCTGTTGGAGGGCGCTGCTGGTGCGAGAAAAATATATTTGAAACTCCTAAACAAATGTCGGAAAAGCCAGTGGCAAACTCAAAATGTATCCTCACATATAGTTCAAAAAAAGGCAAACTTTGTAGGCTACTCAGTAGGAAAGCAGAACTGGAAACAGAATACGCTTTTGGTGTGCGCCGTGACCGATATTCGTGTATGTAAGTGAAGACATATGAACAAATGTTCATGTCTAAGCAGACGTTCTGCATGGGATTTATCCGAGAAAGTCTGAACTTCATTCGAATCTCCTGAACACTTTGGCAGAAATGGATAGGGGTATCCGCCAGGTGAATATTGCTTGAGGATTCCTCAACGGCACGTCGAGGATTTTCGCCTGATCCTTACGTTCTCCGCGCGGATATTCACTCTCGCCACCGCGAGCCGTCTGTGCTCTCCGCGCGTACATTCACTCTCGGCACTACTCTCGCACAGTAGAGAGCCATGGTCGAGGAATTCCTCGACCGTTATTCACCCTGGTAGCTAATCCTGAAGCCCGTCAAATTTCAAAGATATCGGTTTAGACAATAGTAAAAGTCGAGGCCAAGTTCTACGGACCTAATATCAAGGGAAGCCTATTCCTCAAATGGACTATGATGAGAATGGGTTGATTGGCAAGGCGATGAGCTGAATCCGATCAAATTTGGTCGTCAACTCCTGAGCCAATTTGCCAACTTCGTGTCGAACAGAGAATGGCCCGCTGGCCTGAAGTGCTTCGAAAATCACCTCTGTTGTTTTATTTACATTTATCAAATTATTTCCACCATTTTTCAATATTTAACTTCCCAATTGATGTTTTCTTTGTCGAAGTGGTTTTGATAGTTTCGGTTTTTCGTTATCGTATGGTTCACCACGCAGTCCATACTTCCATGAATAAATAAATAACCAAAACTCTGCTTGCCTAGATCGTAATAAGCTGGTCTTGGAGAAGCATGGCAATAAATTCTGAAGCCATTCGGGCAGTAGTCCAAATCTATACGGCCGTTTAAACGAAATTACTAGGTTCGTTGGCAGCCATTTAGAATAAAAATTGTTAGATGGCCCTCCTGCGGTGACTCTACGGACTACAATTATATCGTCACCATATTTATGCTTCACCCTGTACTTTGTCAATCCTAAGAGATGGACCGCCTCTGCCTAAGGCAGTCATGTTTGCTAATGTGGGTCATAGATATGTATGTGCGCGCCGAGGAACCCGGCAAGGGACTTAGCATAACCAGCTCTGCATGAAGTAATTCGAGCAGTTCGGTGTTCTCGGCGGCAGGATGCCGAAGTACCTGAGATCGAAAACCTGTCCCTTATTCCTGAGATGAGTAGTGATCCTTGGAGCCAACACCAAGCAGCTGAGGGCTGACAAAATAAGAGCTTCTGGAGCTGTGGATATGAATGCTAC
>MU893247.1:0-16016 GCA_036418205.1 Ostertagia ostertagi
CCGGGCCAACCAAGCCTTCCATCCCTCCGGGGTCGGTTAATTGGTACCAGACTTGTCTGGGAGGATAAAAACACTGACTTGTACATCGGCTGGCCCCCGCAAGTCATTGTATAGGCCACATCGCATTCAAACCACTACGAATGTACAAATGGAAGTAGAATGCGTGCCGCATCCCAAAAAGGGATTGATCAACGGCAAATGCTTTATCCTTTATCCTTTTAATAGAAACTGAAGCTCATGAAGCTCACGAATTCCTTCCTCCTACCTTAGCCCACTTCCCTCCTCTCACCCTCTTTCCGGCTATTCCTGTCCTCATGAGAGTGAAGTAAGGTTTTAACGGCGCAGTTTACTACGAAGACATCCCGGAGGCACAAATGTCATCCCCTACGAATGTACAAATGGAAGTAGAATGCGTGCCGCATCCCAAAAAGGGATTGATCAACGGCAAATGCTTTATCCTTTTATCTGAAATGTTTACGCAATCAAAATGGATGAAAGGCGAATACAGAGCAGGCACAGGCGAATTCGGACCAGACACACTTAAGCTATTATCTAAATTTTTCGCGTTTCCATTAACATTTTCATTGAAAGCCTATTGGTCGAACTCTGAATAAAATTAGCAATTTCGATGAAACGATTCGAGCTGGTCTAAATAAGCCGGCTGGTCGCTCACTAGACCTCGTCGAAAGGACGTCATGTTCCAGTGAATAAGCGCATTAGTTTTTGGAGACAGAAGTGAACGGTAAGTAACGATGTTTGAAAGTCAGATTACCATGCTCAAAAAATTGAGCGAGCAAATGTTTTGTTACTTTTGTTCGTATGTCCAATGAACTCTTCAACCAGCTCGTTGAAGCTTTTAAAATTAATACTTTCATAATGAAAAAAATTAAAATATCAATCAAGTAGAGGTGTAGGCGACCGGGCGACTGACAATGAGAGCTGATCATCATCGGAATGGCTGCTGGTTCGATTCCCATGTGGGAAAACCTTAACTCACTTGTTCATGAGTTCATCATTGGAGTGGTGAGGTTGCTATCACGATGAGATCAGCACAAGTACAAGCTATGTATGTTTGCAGATGATACGATCAATTCGACGTTGACGTGTTGAGATGCGCCACGCATCCTACTGCCCTTCATCGTGGTGACATTGGGAATAGGGCCTACAGTGATTTGCGGGGCACGATGGAACTCACTCAGTATTTTGATCCTCTTAGACAAGTCGATATCAATTGACCTTGACCTCGCGGTGGAATGCTTGGTTGGCTGGATAGTGCCCATCACTGTTTCATACACCACAAACATGCGCGTGGTAAAGCAGCACTAATCTTCTTCTTCCCCCGCATCTTTTTCGCAATGTGGTCACTACTATATATAATCGGCTCCTAACGTTGTGTAGTGGTTATGTGTGTGTTGGATATGTGTGGTGGTAGGGGCTGTGGTGCGTGTGTGTGCTGCTGACCGAAATTCATAGCTCGGCTTCACAGCAATGATAGCGCCATGTTCTAATATAGGGGTGGATTAGATCACAATTCGGTATTGATATGAAGTTATAATGCTGATTTAGCTATAAGAGGGCTATAAACGAGTCAGCGCCAATTTCGTGTTGTCGTTCATATTGTCTAACTCTATACTGACAAGTTTATGATGGTCGGCCCACATTTATGGTACATGAATGGAAGCGATAGCAATTGATAAGGGCTGATAAGATGCTTTAGAACCCAAAAGTCGTCGATTCCGTTACTTGGCTCGCATTGACACCAGAGCAACCATAATTACAAGTGTTATAAGGGTGGGACGGGAACATTTCTGATGGGTGATTGGAAGTGATAACAATCGATAAAGGCTGATAAGGCGCGTCAGAAACGCAAAAGTCGTCAAGCTAATACCGGCTCGCGTGGAACCAGGAAGCACATCTTACAAAGTTAAGAGGTGGGATGGGACATGGTCGTAGGGATGGAATTATAACCATTACAAGGGCTGATAAGGCGCTCGGAACGCAAAATCGGCGTTTCCGTACCCACTCTCGCGTTTGACACCGAGATGCATACTTACAATGGTACGTGATGACGTGACATGTGGTAGTGTGATGAAGGTTGGTGACAATATAAAGGCTTATTAGGCCCCCGAACGCAAAAGTCGTCGATTCCGTTTACGTAGCTTGCGCTGACACTAGAGCGTCCCTACTTAGAATTCTATTTGTAGTGGTACGTGCACATTGTATCATTGTATGACCAGCTTACTTAACAGCAGTCGATTGCATGAAACTCAATCAAGTCCTCAGCAAATGATTAATGTTCATTGCTATCACGAAAGCTTAATTCAAGAAGAATGGGCGATCTTTAACAGCTCCGAGTAAAATACCATGTAGCACTCTAGACATGTATCACGATACTCTCGAGGACTTATCGAAATGGGTAAAGAGTATAACACATTCAGTGGGGTCGTTATGAATACTCATGCTGCATATTCATTGGTCCTTCCATTTTGCAAAGCCTGTCATTGATGCGTGCCGATAGCGTCAGTAGCAAAACTGGTCATAATCTTCGCATACACGTTTTAGCTGTTTTTAAAACAGATAGTATCATGATCGGATGCAAGGCTCATATCGGAAGCTCGTGGTGAAGCAATTCATTTGATTGTATTTTTTGCCTATGCTAGTAGTAGCTTTCCGACTTCCTTTTTATCGATTTTGGGTCGAAATCGACACAGGCGAGGCAGAGTAGGGAGAGCAGAAGGTGTCAGCTATTGGCTACCTAGTACCATCTCTTTGAAAACAAGAATCCCCTAACTCGGAGCATTCTCGTCTAGTACCGCGCATAGGGCTCGGACCACTTCACGCTCTTACGGAAACTCAAAATACTAACATCCAGGAGCAGTACCTTGGGCATTTGCTAGTACTGTAACCACTGTAGAAGTACAAGATTAATGATTAATGTTAAATTATTACAACTGGCTTGGCTCTTAGATGGGGATCTAAACAAAATTTTACAAATCCGAGGAAAGCTGTGCCATGGTGTAAAACAAAATTTCAATCAATTGCGGAGCAACTTAATAGCTGAACACATGGGGAAGCTCTCATCTGTGCACTAGACAGACGCGATAGCAATCCGCAGAGAACCTCAAAAGAAATGACAAGGACAAGCCGCAAGACAGCCGCCCCTACTTTTTGCTTTTCAGCACTCTTTAGGTCACCATTCGCTCGGCAACAGAAGGTTCCGAAATCGCAAAGACCCATCAAAATCCGGTTAAAAGGGCAAGCCGGGCAGACAGTAAAGCAGGTGACTTCAAAACATTCAGAGCGCTAAAAATAACGCCACAATGACAGAAAAATAGCGCTTTCTGTGCCAGAAATGAGCTCCGGAATCCAAACCAGCGCATGCAAAATAACGCAGTATTAGGCGAGCATGTTTTCGTGGACAGGGATTAGCAGGCCGTTCCAAACACAAAAACGTCACTTTCGGGACTTCTTGCCCGGGTCGGCTGCATATCGGTTCATAAAAAGGCTTCACATGGTGCATCCTTAGTATACAGGTGTAAAGTAGGGTCTTCACTTCTTCATTATAGATGGCATCGAATGTGAGTTGGCTATACAGTACCGTTCTTAGAGAACTGCATCACCTGTGGCATGGTGAGGAGCAGTCGTCCTTGTCCAAGGTTCTCGTCCCCAAAAGTTTCGCATCGCGTATCTCGGACACGTATCCCGATGTTAGACTTTGCGAATAAAGCGATTCGCTAGCGTCCGCGGTCGCGTTGCGGTACCAGCAAATCCAGCGAGTTGAGCAAATTCGCAAGTCTGACATCGGCTGTATACGGAATGCCCCATAATTCGTTCATGCCTCTATTGCCTCACGCGAAGAAGAAGTCCTTATAACTTTGTTCAGAGAACCGCTCAACAGTTTCAGAAGGCAAAATCGGAATCAGCGTTTCGAGGCGCGTACAGGAATACGCAGCTTATCTCGAATGGCCATGACGAACTGAGGGATTCCCCTATGGGAACATTGAGCAACAGTCACGTGCGCCACCACTCCACTGCGGACCTGAAATTTTGATAGGAAAGGAACGCCCCTTTGTTGCATCGTGGACCATCGAATCTATAATATCTTGAGGATACCAGAGACGTCTACGATCTTCTCTCTAGCGCACCCGAGTCCAGTGAGCCTTTTCCGATCAAAAGGAAAATACTCCTTTTTCACCTCCTTAGGGAATGACCCGGCGGTCGTACCGGTAGTCTCAAGTGATCTAGGCGGCAATGACCCTGGTCCAGAGCGCTTTTTGTCCCTAAACTATGCCTATTGAAAATATACATTGAAATAGCAATGCGACGAAAGACGGACAATGTTTACAAACACCGAACATGATTCAAATTACCTGTCCGATAGAGATTACATGCTAATCAGAATCGCCAGTGAACTGAGGGCCAGTCCATTGAATATGCAAATCCTGACAACCACAGTTTTTGATTAAAATGGCACGTATGACGGTCACCCACTCGACCAGGGACGATATGAGGGCACGAATATATCAATGAAATGAATGAATGACAGATATGAAACTGGGGAAAAATGTAATAGCCAGTGATGAATGAGCTTATTGAAGCCTACTTTTTTATTAGGGTCGACATAATTTTTGAGAACCCTTGGTGGTTTTCGATTTCAATTACTTATCTGATTTCTATATTACTTATTCAAGTCTTACTTCAGCATTATACATACTCACGCTTATTTACAAATATATCCAATGGAAGGTGTACTTCAGCGTCTCCTTGTATAGTTTCATAGCGTCTGATACGAAAAATAGGATCCATTTCACTTTATGGTGATCAGTGTATATTTTTTAAGAATGTTATTCAGAGGGCGATAGTCGTCGTGACACAAGATTGATGCACAAGCGGAGCTAAAAAAAACTGCTACCGTCAGAGAGTCTCAATTTAGAATTTCTTAGCAAGGCGGGCTCGAACGACCTCAGAAAAAATAGATTTTGTCTTCCTTTGCTTTCAAGTTGAAGGCGTTGCCATCAAGCTGTCAACGATTCTTCCCATCACTGACACTGGTATTAGTTGATGCCGGTCTTCAGCGCAAAGGCCCTCCCGTATTGCGCCAACGACTCAGGAAGTTCAATTCAGAGGGAGTTGGGTTTTTACTGTCAGAACAACACCGATCATCGAGCAATATTCTTACTGCGTCTCGGAGTTTGCTTAGCACAACTGCTTTCAGTCCAAATCGCCAATAGCATATAGAGTTCCATCCGAAGGAACTATGGGAAACCAACAGGAACTTGATGATGTCAGATTGGGTTGAGAACTGATTCGGGACTACAATTTTCCTTCGATCAGAACTCTATGAAAGTCCACAATAGAGGCACTGAATACCCACCCTCGCATTGGTGATATGTTGTTAATAATAATGATGTATACTATGCTGGATAAGTAGATCAGAGAAATAAGATAAGTAATAAATCGAAAAACACCAAAGGTTCTCAAAAATTGTGGACCGACCTAATATTTTTATCATTATTTTTTTATCTCTGGAATAATGAGTGGTCTCCCATTGTAAGAGATTGTGTTTAAGCTGAGAAAAGGTGCAAAAGTGAGATGCATTTCAAAGTAGTCAACCCAATAGTTGCAAATTAATATATATCATATAGAACTACAAAATAAAGAATAGACTGAAATTATTTACAAATAACATGGCAGCGTAGGTCACAGCACACAAACTGCGCCCCAAATTAAACGCTGAGTATAAGATGTTTGCGAGCCATAACAGAGAAGCTCAAAACACATACTTTCATCTAATGTCCCTTTCGTTTGTTCAATTATATTTTTCACGCGTGCAGTGACACACCTCAATGACAGACAGTCATGAAACACATGTTCATAATGAAAAAGATAGCTCAATTTACTTTTACGAACTATATAAACTAAGATAAAAAATACACTGATCACCCTATTTCTTTCCTGCATTCCTGCATTTATAAATAGAACCAACAAAAGAAAACATGAGGACAATTAATTCGTTAAAGAGGAATTAGAGAAAGCTCAGAGTCCTGGGGTGACCACGAAAGGAATCCATGTTTAGTACTGGCATCACACGGCAATTGCCCACAGCAACTATAGGGCATGATATATAAATAAATACATGCTGCCAATCAGGACCTAGAATAGCACATGCACGCTAAATTAGGCAAGCAGCGTGAAATCAAGGTGACCCTCGATGGGTCTAGATGGAAAAGGCTCTCTAAAGCATTATGTGGAATTGTAACCAACTGAATAGACAGTTTTTGTGGTGTGTACTTCTGTGGAGAAACGGCTAAAACGAAAAAATGGAATACTTCTGACCGAGTAGAAAATCTTATTCAGGGCATCGATCCTCATGGCAGGACCACCCCAGAGATTGATTGATTATAACCGGAAAAAAGTAGAAACAGATAAAAGATTTTGCGTGCCTTTGGTCATTTTTGATTAGCTAAGAGAGAGCTATCCCAAAAATGCCAGCGCCAGTGGTCCAAAATCGTCAAGGAAGCTCAGCGTAAATTGTTCCTGCTTTAAATTCAAGCACTATTTGTGTGACTCTCGAGAACATAACGTGATCACTAACTGTTAAAGCTCTCGCGATTTCAAACTCTTCATGAAACCCTATATATATAAAAACGCTACTTGTCGTAACGTGTGTGGTCTTGTGTGTGCGTGTGTCACGAAATTCATAGCACGCGTCGCGCAGCAGTCGTTAGGAGCTGATTTTTTGATATGATATAGTGGGTGGGCGGTAACATATTTGGTGGGGGTTACAAAGTGATAACGACTGATAAGAGCAGATAAGAGGCGCTGAAACACAAATTTCACGAAATATATAATGCGCTTCGCAGCAGTCGTCAGGAGCTGATTTTGGGACATGATATAGGGGGGGCGGGAACATATTTGGTGGGGGTACAAAGTGATAACGACTGATAAGAGCAGATAAGAGGCGCTGAAACACAAATTTCACGAAATATCATAGTGCGCTTCGCAGCAGTCGTCAGGAACTGATTTTGGGACATGATATGGGGGTGGGACGGTAACATATTTTGTGGTTTCAAAAAGTGATAACGACAGCTGAGGACTAATAGTAATGATATGCGTACGAACGTAGAGATCACTCGAAACCAGATTGCAGATAATGCATTTCATTTCAATATCATTTCATTAGCGTTATAATTGTAAACTCAAACACCTTTCGACCGCTACACCTTCTCGAGTTCTTGAGGATGAATGGGATGCTCGAATAAATACGATAGTGAATACTGGGCATTCCGTTTGAGATCATCAAAAATTATTCGACCGCTAAATTACCTCGATACTCGATGCATGGTGGTTGTTTACATACATCACTTTAGCTGTGCACTTCACTGCGCTTATCAAACAGTGAGATACAGCCAAGATGGGCAACGGACAGTAATGCATTTAACGAAGCAGCTATAGTTAAGCGGTGAGAACCCAAAGCTTCACCGATTCTCAGTCCTATCAAAGGCTTCCGTGTCATGCGCGCGGTAGCGGGCGGAGCTAAACTGGTCCTGATAATAATATCTAGTAAATACTAGATTAACAATACTTAAAAAATTAGCGTCTACAATGTATCAATAATATATCAGAGTTTGGCAAACTTTCGCGAAATAAATAAAACAAAATAAATAAAAAAAATAAAACAACCCCGGTGGTTTTAATGGTAGCACAGTTGCCCAAAATGCGAGAGAATCGGGTACGAAGCCCGGCAGTGGCGAAAGTTCGTCCACAACACAGCGTTCTAGTGATAGCTTTCGACTTCCGCTAACTATGCGAAATACCAGCAGTATCCAAAACAAACAAGTCAAAAAATTAAGCGCTAACATTACGTTTTCAAATCAGGAAAAAGGGCGAAAGTGTATGTTAGTGACAAGTGCGTCTTAACCACGCAAGCGGTCCCCATTCAGGGATCAAATCCGGGCTGTGATCGCGGGCAACCAGGCCCTTTCATCCTTCGGCTGGAAATTTGTTACCGAACTCGTTCTGGGAGGATAAATGAATGAAGAATGCTACAAACGGAAGTAAATGCGTGCGCATCCAATTACAAAGGATTGATTAACGGCCAAAAGCTTATCTTTTATCCTTTAATTTTTTAGTTAATTGCTCTCATGGCATACCCGAAAGGAACCCTTCTAAAATGGAAAAGGAAGTACCAGATGGAGAGATATCGTTGAAATGCTAACCGATTCAAATGATTTCGGACAATTGTTCGCGGAAATCGCCTTACCATTTTAATCGACTTGTGGTCCGACAGTTAGTATACATTTAAAGTCGTATACCACGATTGAATAGAACTAGCTTACTGTGTCCATAAATGACAGCATTTGTGATAATTAATTCATTAGAGATGAAAGGAAGCAAAAAAGAATCTTAAAGTCATTTTGCTCCAGTCGTAAAAGTGGTTTTGTACTTCGTTATCATGAAAGTCTTGTTAGTTGGCTCCATTACTTCCACCATGTTCACCCATATCACAGGAACGGCTAACCAATGAGACCTTTGCAAACTCGCCTATGGTATGGATGCAGTTCCGTGCGTACTATGGCTATGAGATTTCAAGGGTTTTCACCTTTTTTTGCTCTCATTGACCATTGGTGGACCATTAGCACACTAATTCCACGACTGAGCGCAGTACCTCCAACCTATTCATCCACAACCCGCCTTCGAAGAATGAAGGCACTATCATCCAACATCATTACATAGCCGCTTCAAGAAGTCTTACCTCCATCTCACATGACTTGTAAACCACCAAATATGTGTACACGGTTCAAAACTAAGCTGTGAGAATGCAAATCAAGAATCTCCATTCACAAAAAGGACTCTTGAAAAGATTATTGAAAATTGCTCAATGGTGAGCAGTACGCCAGTTGACAAAATGCTCGAAATGAAAATACCTCATTGGGATGCGCCAAGCATAAAAACTCCAGATGGGAGCGTATTCAAAGGAGAAATTCACGATAAGAACGAAGGTCAAAGAAGGGGAAAATTGCATAGTTGGGAGACAGGCGGACCTCCTGAGGGTGCTGACCGACGCGCAATTGGCAGCGAAAGATTTGACCTCGGCGATCTAGCATGGCTCACTCTTGGCGCGGTTGGCGGGGTACGCCCACCGACTATCTAATCACTCGCCGCAGGTCTATACGTGGCGAGTGATTAGATAGCAGAGAGAGCGTAGTGTTGAAGAGGGCACAGCGATGAGAGTCGCATCAATGCGCAAATCAACGGGCAAGGAAGGGGTCCCATTTCTCGGGTTTCGGGCCGTTTCAATGGTTTCTTCTTCATCCCTGCTCCACTGACCACCTCTACCCTTATTTCCAATGAGCTAACTTTCCATCGTTGCCTCCAAATGCATTTGAATACGAGTTTTCCCTAATAACAAATTATTATGAGCTGTGGACAATATTTTATATGGTTTGCTACACTCTCCAGCTCACGAGTACAAGACGGTCTTCAAAACCTCCTTTTTCATTCTTGAACGGCATTCCATAGAAAATTGTCGAACATTGCTGAATACTTCCCACCAGGGTGAGAATCGTGCCGAGGACGTGGTCAGATCAGTACGACCCCCCCCCTCAGATCGGGATCTTGATACGACCCTCTAACTTTGCCTTGATGTGAATAAGCGAGTTCCATCAATGCACAGCAAAGCGTTCGGTTGCAGCGCGGTTTATCCGTGGGTCAGATTTGCCGAAACCCCGCTCGAAACCGTCGAAATCTACACTCTCGATGAAAAGGTTCCATTCCCCCATTTCATAAGTTTGGAGCAGTATGTGGTAGGGTTAGATAGAGCTGGATTTGCTACTACCGGCAATATTGAAATTGATCTAAAAGCTCTTACAATTCGAAGAGATAGGGTCTCTCAAATTTGGTCTAGGGACGTCGAGGAAGCTTAATTCAAACCCCTAAAAGGCAATATCTCTCTAATTTCGCAGGAGCTTGGAAAGCGAAGACAGTTTTGGAAAGCGGAAGGTTTGCGCTTTCTAACAGTATGTTTAGCTTCCTTCTACATTCTAGTTGAGGAGATATTTGCGTCGAGGATCTATCAAGGATGATTCTCGGCCGCTCAAAAAGCCGCTCCCTTCTTCACCATTGCAAATGTAATTTGTTGACAGCGCTCGAAATGTGTCTAGAATAAATTCTCCCAACATAAGCGACAAGAAAAAGGGCAATCGTCATCGTCCGATCTCGTCTCAGTATAGGCCATGCATCCGACCTCCACTCAAGTTGTAGAATCTATTGAAAGGTGTTATACATATGATGATGACCTGTTGACAGAAACTGTATTGTAGTAAACACATTTCGTAACTCCTGTAACCTAAGGAACAGCTTCATTCGCCCATGGTCTTTCCAGAACTCTTGCCGAATGCGACACCTCCCTAACAACTGACCTCATTTTCAACTAGGTATTAAGGGCGAGAGAGCGGGCCTAGATAAAGGAGGTGCCTCTACAGCACGTGTACACATTGCGGAGATGCACTTTCATTCCTTGTACTGCTTTCAAATACGTCCTTCTCATAAAGGTAAAGGAATGGAGCGACTGGACCTGCAAAGAATATTTTATCTCATGTTTTCTCACATATCCTTGTTTTCTGCTGCGCTACACCCTCTCTCCTATCTGACGTTACTGACCCCAATGAGTACGACCCCCCATGACCCACCCTGACAAATACGACCCCTCCTGTCGAGATTTCCTCGACCGATATTCACTCTGGTTGACACTGTAATCTAAACTACCCGGTTTTTGTGAAGACCACCGTCATTTGTGTTGTTTGGGCCGCACTGCAGACGCACATAGATTTCTAGAGAGGGTACATATATTAACTGGAACTGCAGCTCCCAGAAGACCAGACGGATCTGAAGGAAATTGTTGAAGCTAAGAGGAGGGGAAAGGGATATCGAATTTTTTCGAACGCAGTTACCAGACGTCGAACATATCTCAGTCGTTGTACGCACTTTCTAGTAGCTGTGTGAGTTAACATAAAAAGCTTAAAGAGTTTGTTCAAACAGGCATTCGTGCACAGTGGCAAAAGTATACGATCAGTGAACAAGCAAAAAACAATTGAAGTTGTAGGCACAAGAGCGCTGAGTTAGTACATATGGGCAAAATGCTTTGCCGCCGAGGAAGGGACTAGAACCGTATCGATTACAGTGCCGGGGCAATTTCACCCTAACTCAATTTTCAGTTTGGAAATCAATCGTATAAAAACAAGTCAAACTGTAGGTTTACTTGAAGGAACGCCGCAAGCAGTGTTGTTCTAGTGTTCTAACAGAAAACAATTTTTTCCTCAGTGAAGATGAAATTGATTTAATTTTCCAAAGAATGATGTGAGATGATGCAGGTGGCCAAGTTTGTTTCTCCTATGCCCCAGGCCAGCTATTGCCTCCTTTAAAGCTGTGAAGAATCAAAACTCACGACCTTCAGTAGTTTTTGAGCTGAAAGTATTCGGAGGTTTTAAATACACTTTGACAACCATAAATTTGGTCAGTTACCATAACATAACTAAGTTTGGAGCACTGAGCAATTTCAAGAATCGGATGAATGCGTAGTATCTTATCATCTCTCGATATGTAGTCATCAAAGTTGATTTGGAAGACACGCCTACAGGCCAAACTGGTGTGATTCATGCGCACGAATATCAAAGTAATGGTGCGAAGGGGGGCAGACAGCAAAGAAAAAGGGTAAGTACTATCTGTCGAAAATGCAGGACTTCAGGGCTTGTTCTCTGTTGTGCTGGAGCAATGACAGACTGAGCTCGTGCGGAAGAAGAGCTGAAAGAGCACTACCTATGAGAAAGCGTCAGACACCAGCATGTTCCGGGAGGGGAACTTGGTAGGCTACTAAATCGTTGTGCTCTTCGAACATTTGTTTTAGCGACGCCCCCCTCAATGGTATTGATTGAGTAGCGGACCCCCCCTTGTACGTTAGCAGCTTGTGTAGACGATTGAAGCTTTAATATTTCTGTTCACTACCCTGGAGTTTCCCCTCCTCCGCTTGAACTTAGTCCCATCTCAACAGAAAGTATATCTTTGAAGCAGCTGAAAATGCATTACCAAAGCGCCGTCGCGATAGGAAAGTCGGAAAGTGAAAAGAGCACACTGAATTCATACAAAAGAAACGGATGTGAACAGGTCGACAAAAAAAAGTAGCGATGTGATTTCAAATTTGCTGGTTGGCGCCCTTTTGCCTTGCTGACGGTGGAGCGCATCTGCTCAAGGTGAGGAGCCGTCGAACGGGAATGTGAAAAGTTTAGGAGTTTTTTTTGTTTAATTTCAGGTAGTCCGGAAGATATCGGCGGATGTTGGATCAGCGTGGTTCATCCTTCTCAAGGAGTGCCCATTTTTTCTCAAACCCTTCACAATGAAAAAGTTATAAGCCAAAAAATTAGATTGCAAGAGAATTTTTACACTCCTCTTTCTAGGGCTATAACTTCCTTCATGTTCGAGCTTCAGCGCCATAGTGATTTGATTTAAAAAATTCAAATTATTCTCTAGCCAATCATGGGTATAAATTCTTCGAAAGTTAATTTATTAAAAATTTTGGACGTTGTGACTTTCTCTGGTGCAAACCGACTTTTTTGCTTTCAAACGATCATAACTTCCTTCAAAGTCATTCATTTAGGAAGCTGAACGCGATATAACACACTCCAGGATTCAAGCTTTCTAACGAGTACCCAAACGTTCCTGCAAAATCAGTAGTTCAAAATTTAGTCCCGTTGTAACCATTATAAAGGGCTGGTGTAACCATTTCTTTGAAAACGCGACTTTTTTACCTTCAAACGATCATAACTTCCTTAAAAGTCATTCATTTAGGAAGCTGAACGCGATATAACACACTCCAGGATTCAAGCTTTCTAACGAGTACCCAAGCGTTCCTGAAAAATCAGTAGTTCAAAATTTAGTCCCGTTGTAACCCTCAAATTTGAGGGGTATTTTTTGAGCCACTTTCTCGAAAGCGCGAGTTTTCTTAAGTTCCACTGCCCGTAACATCTCGCAAGACCAATTTCATGTTTAATTTAGGATGTGCTAGAATGCTCCGAGCATGCGCTTGCACTACATCCCTTGCCTTGGTGCGCGCCACGCCTCGGGCGCCCTTCTAATTCGCTGATTCATTTGAAAGCTCATTTAGAGGGAATCGTGGTTTATAGATGCTGTATCAGTCATCTTACGAAAACGTAACGTGCTGGCTATTATCCGATATTACCAAGAATCCCACTGTCGGCCACCGAGAGGGTACGACCCCCTCCCTCAAGCTCAACTGAGTACGACACCCCCGCTGTTATCGTAACAACGTAGGGTTTGACCCTGGGGGGGTGCACTGCTAGCGGTCGAAGCTGTCTTCGAAGCAAAGCGCGATTGTTGCGCACTGAGATCGGTAGACGGATATCTGACTTCGTAAGACACCTATGCACATATTCGGAAGATTCTCGAGTTGGACGGCCATCCTGGTTGTGCTTGAGGTGCACGCGTAAGAAGCGTGCATTGATTGCTTTTTGTGGAATAGGATCTCAAAATTGACAGTGTCCTTTCTATGGCGAAAAGCCATTTTAGGGCCCTGGCGCAGAAGCTCAAACCTATATCATTCCATAAATGGTGCTCGGTCATTGCTACATTCTTTACATGTAGGAAATATAACTTACAAAGCAGCAACGTTGATCCATCTCATTTTGGGAAGTGCCACGCCTATCACGACCATTTAGAACTATACAATGCTTGGATGCGATCCTTATACTACATATACTTGCCTGATCAACCACAAGCGAGACAAATATAATTTCACATTGCTATCACTAAAATGCAGACAGAGATACTATGTAGTGATCCATCGCTCCGCGGTGCGAGCTAGTCCGCATTTTTGATGATGAACCTGGACAATTTCGTCGGTAACAGTTTAGACTGTAGCCTTTCCCACCTATATCACCTCCAGTCATACAGGGTAGCGAGATGCAAATTAGGTAGTTAGTTTGCTGTGCTGACGAATTCAAAGCATAACGTGATCTTGGGTTATCAACTCAGATCTCAATATAATCCAATAAAATGTTCTCCTATATGCGATTTTCACATTGAGAGCAGGCCCGTTTCAACTTTTTTGGCCATAGTGAGACCGGCGCAATTTTGCGAGCGCGGCTGCCCTCAACTCACAATCATGGATTTCAGGTGATGACATCACAAAATGTGGATGGCACATAATGATTTTAATGGCGCTCAATTTTGTAGAGTTAATCGGGACAAAAGCAGAATGCCGACCACAATGGTTCATAATGAAAATAGAAAGACGAATTTCTACTTTCTCCAAGATGGACGTAAAAAAATGTGGCGTTAGCGCGAGAAGGGAAACATTGTGGTAGTAATGCACTCAAAATCTCGTAAAGCATCTACTTTTTGTCAAAACTAAACCAAGGCTCAGGTGAAGGAAGAGAAATCTCAGGGTGCAGCTTTATTTCCTCGCGGAGCGCTGCCCTCTGACTTTCCTAGAAGATGAACGGGTACCCCCAGGAGGCCCGTCGCGGCAAAAGGCAAAGTCAGCGGACGAGTCGCGCGCTATAGGGATTTCGCGTCAAGTTAAATAGAGTGTCCCACTGCACGTCCTACATCGCACACCACGCGCTGCAACTCGTCCGCCGACTCTGCCTTCTTGCCGCGCGACGGGCCTCCTGGGGGGTACCCGATCCACCCGTGTCAGCGATATCGCCAAAAATATTTTTGATATGGATGTGCCAGTAAAAACATCTACAGTAGCGGTCAAAAGTGTTCGCCGAAACGATTTTCGGTGCATTATTTTTTCTCGCTTGAGCAACGCCCTCCAAAGATTGATATACTATGTTTTCTAGTGTTTTTATATCCTCAAGTCAAAATCAGGATATTCAAAGAAAAATTTTCGAGGCCACCATTGATTTTTTTCTGGCAAAAAAAGAGAAGCACGGAAAACCGTTTCGGCGAACACTTTTGACCGCTACTGTGTCTTGCTATCCGGATAGGTTTGTGTTTACTTCTGCTACCCTATTTTTTAGTTTTACTTGATTATAAACCGAAAAGAAAGCGAAGTCAAATGCAAGCTCCCAGTACTTTTGAACCTATAGCTAAACTAAGTAAATTTGATCAATGGTGAAGCAAGTCGTTAACAGTAATTTTATATGTGGTTTTCACAACAATTCTAGAAAAATCAAAAAGAAACAAATATATAGAATTTCGAGACTGCATCACTGTTCCTCCGAGATCTCGGTGGTTCGTACCACTATTTGTGTCTCGTTCCATTTTTCCATTTATTTCATATACAAGCAGAAAAAGAAAAGAGAAAAAAATGCATATAAGCTAATGCGCTGTTGATATTTGAACAAAAACATAGAAAAAGAAAAGAGAAATATTTACTGCAATTGTTTTTGTACTGTGTGCCAAACGAGGTTTTTAAGATGGAATCTTTATTTACTGGCCTTACGTTTCGACCGCTTCGTCTTCTTCAGAGGCCTGGAGATTGTCTGAAGCTTTTGATTCGTTAGCTATCGATCAACCGCTTATAGCGTTTTCGACGTCATCAAACGTCGAGAACACTACTTTCTACTCAGTGGTGAAAGCTTGACACCCAGATTCCATCAACTCCCCCGACTACAGGAAAAAAGCTCTTCCCGTAGCCGCTTTAACCTAACCGACTAGGGGCAGAAGACCAGCCGAGGCGGCCCAATGGAGCCTAGAGCAGAGCTGGCGTTGGCGAGGCATTGTCCGTCTGAGTAAGAGATACACCGGTAGATCGAGTGCTCACAAGATAGACGAGTGGCATTCGACTCTTCGTCAGACCCTGTTCAAATGACGGGCGATGGTATATGGCAAATGAATCATCATGGACGCAGGGTTCATAGCAATGGATATAAAATACATAAATAAATAAATAGCAGATGGCACGGATGCGACGCGCATGCGCGTCGCGATACCATCGGTGTAAGGAATGCTTACTTCTGTGGTCATAACTAATACCACGGTCAAACGTTCCA
>MU893250.1:0-17832 GCA_036418205.1 Ostertagia ostertagi
GCTCTATTTGGTAGCTTTTTGAGCGAATTCATACGTTCCAGTACTTAAAAAATGGCCACGTTGAGGATTTTTGCAAAATTAACGAGGAAAATTCGTGATGAGTGCGAGTTTTTACGCTTTCCAAAGCCATAACTCCGTTCAAACTCATCAATCTGAAAAGTTAATACGTCATCATAAACTAGAAGATTTGCTCTATTCAACGGTTACTAGAACTGCTAAATACGTCCACTATTTAAAAAATGGCCACGTTGAGGATTTTTGCCCGAGTACCGCCGAAAGGTACTTTTTCGCTGCATTGGCACTATTTCAACGACTATAGCTCCTTTCAGGGGCGATTATATACTAAAGTGGGAGCAGATTCGGAATTTTCTATTTCCTTTTCTCTTTCCAAAAGTGTAAAATTGTTTGCGTTCTCAACTTTAACGATTACATGCTTATGAATTTGACGCTGAAGACTGCATTTCTTGTTGAATAGTGGACTCCTCCCTGTAATTTCACACGGACCCTTTCAGAATCCTCTTGATTTTTCCTGAATTGAGATTTTTCTCCAGAGAGCCGTAGTTGAAGCGCGCGCAACCAACTGGGCCCACTCTGGGATGCGCCGTGTGCTTCACATCCCTTCAGATTGGTGGACTCATTTGAAAGATAAAATATCCGGAAAACGTGCGAATTTCGGATTCTTCAACTTGTCGTGATAAATCACTGAGGTAGCTAGAATTACTACGCGGACCCCTTAACCACGAAAATTTTATGTGAGCGGAATAACATTGTTATTGGAAATCCTCTGGCCAAGCTTGCACAGCATCGATCACTCCTTGATGTTTGTCCTCCGACAGTGATGATCCTACTGCATCGATCCGGCCCGATCCCTTCCTTCCAGCGGGCCAAATACGACCCCCCCCCTGTGACGTGTCGAGGATTCCTCAACGCACGCTTGACCTTGCCCAAAACCATCTGCAAATTCTTCTATAGCATATTCGTTTCGAAGAATCTGCACAAGGAACAGCGAGATTCAGCGGAATTCTGCCCTGTTTCATTCGCGTACTACGAGATCTTCAGCCTCAGAAAGTCAACCATGTCGGCTTCCACGTCCACTGTGAAGGAGTATGGCCCAGGTCACAGTATCAAAGGAGGGTGGGCGGCGTTGGCTAGCCGGGGCTCAGCAGTGATGTTCAACCATGACCATACACACCTCGCTTGCCGTCGCCGACTCCCCAAAAGCCTTGAGAGGGGGTAGAGAGAGAAACCCGGGATTACGATGCGGCCCTCAACATGGCTCGTTAGCAAGACCCCACTGGGCCCAGTGATGGGTCGTAGAATTTGGTGAAATCACTGCACCGCCATCCTCATTGCACTAGCAGATATTCACATTCAAGCAAGGCGCTCCTAACGTTTTACCCACCATGATTCTAAGGTTAAACAATGTCCCACCCATGACTGCGTTTATCAAATCGAACAACACTGATCGTGAGACAAAAAATAAACAAATAAAACTGTATTTATTGTGTACAAACGCACCAATCAATTGCACATAATTCAATTTTTAATAACACAAATCACTCGTCTCAGAATGATTAGATACAAATATCACAGTGATATTAATAACTTTAATGTAAATGATTAACGCATTTGGAAGAAAGTAATGAGAAGAAAGAATGAGTGATTCAGAATAACCCATAAAGTCAACGCAAACAACATATACACATTGGCGAAGAATCATTATTCTTCGAGAAAAGAAGAAATCGGTATTCCAAAAACTATATTACCCTAAGCAAGCCGAAACCTGATTCGAATAAATTAACAAAACTAAAACCTATCTAAAAAATCGCAAGATTCGCTAAGAAGGAAAAGGCAATGACAAATGAAAAAACTGCAAGACCAACAATGGTCTCTTACAAGCAAGGAACGAATCTTTAAAGCTGAGAATGCGAAATCATAACTCATCTATACCACGATATCCAACCAGCATTTCTTTCCGGAATTCATCTATCTCTTTTATGCTTGACGAGTATCTTCCAAGACTTTGGAACAAAGAAACCACTTCATTCCTTAAAATGACGCATGATAAAATGGAAAAAAGCCAATGCCAGAGGCAGGCGAAGTCTCAAACATGACGCCTGGTAAGTTTAGAGTAACAGGATATAGCAAAACCTAGCTGGCATGAACGCTAGGGAAAAAAACGAAATGCTTAAAATGACCGGATGACCCTGTTCAAAGAACATCGGTTGTGATACTTTCCCGCACGAAACTGAACTTTTACACTTACACATCTAAGCTTTAACTCCTCTTCGGCAGTCCAGGCTCGACCTCGTTCCGTTCTGTCATATCCGTGGAAAAGCGGGGAGGGGAAGGGGCGTTCAGACCATTAATCGTTTTGAGAAACAGTTGCTCACTTGTTGTAGTGGCTCATGTGTACGTAAACAAGGTCTATTGAGCAACAGAAAAACTGTGGCGTTTGAGCAATTCCTTGCCACGAATTAGAATCATATTCGTGATAAAGGCGTTGGAGTGGCTCCAAAAATTGAGATTTTGGCCAGTTTTCCCCTCCAAAACTGAGATTTTGGCGAGTTTTCGAAAAGGTGGTATGACGTGAGCAAATGCACCGCTATGCACAGTCAACAGACGACGGCCAGAGGAGAAACGATAAGCTCAGATACGATTTCCCGTCAAGTAAGTTGCTAAAACCTTGTCATTCTACTACTTAGGCTTTTTGTCGACAGCGGGTCCGGTTTCAGATCCAGAAGTAATTAGGCGCTTCTTCCTTACTCCCCCACGCCAAAAGTTCATAAAAGAGGGACAACAGATTCGTACATGTCGCCTCGTACTTTTTAAAAAAAACTAACAAAATCTTAATTCTCATTGGAGTTTTCGCTCTTAAGGTTCATCCAATGACACCTCAGGAAACAACGTCAACAATCACTGATATGATTTTATGCCGACCTGAGGATGCGGTCATACTTGGCGACGTTCCGCATTTCGAGTGAGGAGCCGATACGTATCTATCGTGCGGTCGCATATTACCAGATTTACGATCATCTCCACACGCAACTGCCCAAACGAAGTGCAAGGCAGTTACAGGGGTGTGAGCGCTTTATACCGAATTCCCCTCATACCGTTCACTCCGCGTCAAATAAGTCTCGTTCACAAATTATCAAAAAAGCTCAAATTTCATAACCGAATGGCTGAGCTCACAATTGAATACTAGAAAACTGACCGAGTTAATTGGAAAGGAGCACTGATTGTCGATCCTTCTGAATTTGTTCTATAATGAGAATGTGGGAGATCTGAGAAAAGAATTTTCAATGCGGTACCCATGCCATGAATTTGAACCTAAATATAGGATTTGTCATGAAAATACAAAAAAAATTGACGATTGAAGCTCCATTATCGGAATAATTGAATGTTAAAGCGCTAGCGGCACTTCAAAGCAATGAAACTGCCTCACAAATAGGAGAAACCCACTTTTCCCCACAGTCGGCATTTATCGCAACCAACGCAGTCCATTATTCGTGAAATATTGAGGAAATGCGATCTAAATTCCTCCCGCAGTTCGCGAGCATGCGCTTCAACACCCTAAAAAGTACATATTTGTTGAAGAGAAGAAAAAAAGAGAACCGCTCCGAACTAAAAACTAATGCACCGCACCGTAAACAGTTCATGTTCATCAAATTGGTCGGGAAACTTGTCGAATTATGTCTAGCAACTCATCGATCGCAACACGGGTTTCTATGTCTTCCTGAAAAAAAAAACCTTTCGCTTGATTGAAAAGGAGAGAATGAACATTTCAATGAAAAAATCACAAAAAAGTGGGAAAGGGTCCAGATCGATGGTTTCCAAGCAACAAATTCTAAGGGGGCGCTCAAATATAACTATGAGTGAGACTTCAAAACTATCTTTTCTGCTTTTGATTGATGGATCGTGAAAAAAGCATCGAATGTTGGCAACGTTATCTCAAATGATGTCTGGTCCTCTAATCGTTCCACACTTGCACTCGAAAACGGTAAAAAAAGTCTTTAATATCCATCGGTCAGAGTTGCAAAGAACCTAATTCCATATTATTATATTGAATTACCTGCTCATTTCCTGTGTAAAATAGCTCGTGTTGAAGATAAGGTCCTACTTTCAGTAAAGCACGCAACTCTAGCAGGAACACAAAATATACATTCTTTAACCTGTAAAATAATTATGTTAACCTCATATTCATTACATGTACAGAGACCCCTCTCAACAGAGCAAAAACATTCCTATTCTTTCGAGAAAGGTTCTATGAAATCACACACTCTAATCAAGACCCTACATGTTGACGATGTGAGACTGACAGATGTGAGACAAAACAAATTCTGTAACTAATTTGAACAAAAATGAATATATTTTTACGTACCGCTGAGGTCCCTTCCCAGCTCCATTTCGTCCCAAATCTTCCCGCGAACATCTCGGTATTGCGGAACCATGTTCCTACTCCAAATCCAGCGGGAGCTGTAATTGAAAAATAACTTCACATCCTAGACAAAACATAACATACCACTTACCGGGTTTGTAGTTATACGCGGCTATTGAGATTGTGATCGCAGAATGGAACCCCGATATGAGTCTATAGAAAACTCTCTTCTCCAAGCACAACCCTAAAAAATATCTGTTGAGTAAGCAATCAAAGAAGATGAACTCCCAGTTCCAACGAGGGTGAGAACATAATAGGAAGAATAGTATTTGATCAGTGGAAATCACCGAATGGGACCGCTGTGAGAACTTCTAAATTTTAACCTGCCGGAATTTACTGAAATAACGTAAAAGTTTTGAAATAAGACTACATTTACGTTCCATTTGAAGTCACAAGATCTGCAATTTATTTATACACCGCTACACAGCGGCAATCATAACAGACATAACACCCAAAATTTTGCCCGCGACAGACTACGGAAGACACAGTTTCCGTACAGCGAATACCCAGACTAGCTACAGATGATTACACAGATTAATTGAGTTCCTGCTATCCAGACATTTCAAAGAACTCGTAAAAAACATTCAACCGAGATTCGAGATGCCTCGATGAGATTTAAAGAAAAAGTAAAACGAAAAAGAAGTTGAGGAGGAAGCGAGCATTGAATAACTTCATCAACGTAAGGAGCAGGGTAAAAAAACCGCGAAAAGCAACGTCGCTGCAGTGAAAGTGACGGCGAAGTTCAAAAGAGGACACTCAAATTTTTGGGCACTGAGCCTCATGGGAGGGAAATTCCCATATTTTTTTAAATAGTAAAAGGAAAAATGTGACAGACCGTGAGACTTCCAAAAAGCTTTGAAAGACAGGACAACACAAAGAAACACACAATTTCCACGCAAACCCACTATTTTTACACTGAGCGTTAATCCAAAATGTCTTGATAACATACCTTCTGCAAACACTAATTTGTAAAAAGAAAGAAATTATCGGGTATCGGATGAATAATGAGCATTTACACTAACATATCAACATGAATTAGATTGTAATTTTCGTGAGCCCAAAAAAAGTAAACATGAAAAAAGACGACTTGTGTAAGGAAACATACCAAAATTGTCAGGATGCATCAGGAAGTTTTTGTCGAACTTCATGTCGGGCCTAAAAAAAGGTATAACGATGTTCCAGGATTTAATCGGATATGAGCTGGAACATAACCTTTTTCAAAACTTGACAACAGTCATGTAAAACCACAATGTGACTTACTTGAAACAATTCTCTTGATAAATGCTTTTCCATACACGGATGGCTGAATCTCCCTTGTACCCCGTGTACCTCTCAGGGTTCTTCGATAAATCAACATAATTTTTTTTTGGGGGCCATTTTTATCAGAAGAGTCTTCATCTGAAATGAAAGAAAGCGTATAATTATCAATGACATTACGCTCCTGACCGAGAAAGATAGTAATTTCAAGTATATAATATAAAGGATAAAGCATTTGCCGTTGATCAATCCCTTTTGGGATGCGGCACGCATTCTACTTCCATTTGTACATTCGTAGTGGCGTTTGAATGCGATGTGGCCTATACAATGACTTGCGGGGGCCAGCCGATGTACAAGTCAGTGTTTTTATCCTCCCAGACAAGCCCTGGTACCAATACCCTGCCCCAGATGACCGAAGGCCTGTGTTTAGGGTTTAGACGATGCGCGACCCATGATTTGAGCCCCGGACCCCGCGAATGGTAAGCGTGCCACTTGCCACTACACGACTGCCGCCCATAACCAAATATGCGTGATTAAAATATGAGCCTGTTGAGATTTCTGCGATATCACTACTATCGCCCCAACAGGAGAGGCTAGATCAGATCTCAAAAGAATAGCCATGAACGTCGGTCAGCGAACGAAATTGACACTGCACAAGGTTTTTACCTAACCTTAACTAAAGGCACTGCAGCGAAACATTCGACAGCGCTTGAGCACCATTCGCAATGTGACAATTAGGTGGCGGCCACTGCTTGCGATTTTGGAGCCCACCATTGCAAGTCAACGATCGATACATATCTAATGAAAAAGTTAATGCTTGCGATCATTGCGATCGCTACGAACGGATGGCGAACTGTGGCGCCCTATTGCACACTGGAACTTCAAAGATTACACGAAGGAATCCGCCAAAGCGCCACCGCGGTCAATTACTTGGCCATTTCTAAATGTGGATAAAAATTAATGCGAAAAAACGGCCCCCGTAAGGCTCGGGTGAAAACATTAGCAAAAATAAGAAATATCACATAAAAATCGCTCAAAAATGTCAGTTCGCACAATAAACAATGAGAAACTTAAACGAAAAAATTACGTATGAAACCCACCATCAACTTCGCAAAACTTATTCTCCTGATCATCATGTATATCCATTTCTCGAAGTTGCTCAGGATAGCCCTCATCGAGACTTCTATCCATAGGATCGAATTTATTGCTTTCATGTCCGGCGCTCGAGCAATCCTGAAGCGGCGAAGTGCTGACGATGTTGCGGGTGGTGTGGTTTCGACGACGTTGTGATGATGAATCATCCGTGTGATTACTGTCGGACACGGTGATTTCGTAGCCAGGCAGACGCACCGTTGTCACAACGGCCGGCCGTCGTAAGCCGGCCGGCACTTCATCGTCGCAGAATGCGATACCACATTGACTCGATCCGCACTGCCTCTCATCCGCCCAAAAGGGACATGGTTTGTCCATGTTGACCTGAACGAAGCAAAATAACTCATATGCTAATGATAACGTTCAGTCGTCATAAAGGGTAAGACAACAACATTAAGGCCCTGGGGAGACATTTTCCATCACATTTGGAAAGAAATTGATTCAGCTTTGCCAAATTCAAATCGTGTGCTCCCGAGAGCACATTACCACCTATGAGAGAAGTTCCGTGCCCTTCTACACTCACGACAACGGAGAAATTCGCTATGGGAACATGGTGCAAGGTTCAAGCTCCACGAGGTCCTCGACGGATCTGCCTCATCACAATCTTATCCTCTCTGGAGCGCAGGTAGGAACGGGTTTGGGGTGGTTAGAACTACTGTCCCTGAGAAACTGTCCCGCCACTCAATTTATTGAAGAAATAAGGTAGCTGCTCCGGGCTGGAGCGAATAAGGTGGGCCTTCTTGAGCTCTACGGCAGATGACGTCATAGGCCCGTGTCAGACCGATTCCCTCCATTCGCAAAGTCTGACACCGGGGTTACAAGGCTTCTGTCAACCAAAGGGTGAGAGCGTAGCTGGAAAAGCACACACTTTGTGTCTTATTGGGACTAAGCCTTTTGAAGGAGATAAAGAAAGAGGAGATGCTGTGATAGTGTGCACTTGTGAGAGCTCCCAGACATCACTACAAAACGCTGAACCGCCAAGGCTCACGGTTGACAGATGTCCTGAGACACACCGGCCATACATGTTCTGCAGACGGTGAGAGCGGGGAAGGAACTGTTTCTACTTATGGAAGGAAATTTCAGGTATATTTGCTGTAACACTTCCATTACTGGTGGCCCTTTGCAATTGATGTCTGCTATAGGCAAAATGTCTTTTTTTTTGCCCTCCCCCACCTCCATACACTTCAGACCGTTTTCCTAGTGTGGCGAAAAACCCCACGACCGTGACTTCCGTGATGGGTGCTACTACTCCACAACTCTCATTTCTTAGATTTCCGACAAAAAAAACTTTGACCAGATAACCTTATTATTTCGTATAAATCATTCAGATAGATCGTAGTCATTTCAGTTCAGGTGTTAGAAAGAAAGCCTGACTACAGTGAATTAGTTTGGACCTCCTAAACATTTATCATCACATTCATTCACAACCTCCTATTCGGAAAATCTTTTAGAATTGTGGTAACCCACCACGTGCCTTTTCTCCCATTGCGCTCCGCAGCTTTACTCTCTATCCCTGGCGTTCACGAATGCCATAAAGGGTCTATCACGATTTCGAATATTGAAAAGAACGAAAATCAATTGTTCCTCTAGCGCCCTTTCAATGTCTGTTTGAACAGTGCCCAGGGGAGAAACGCTTTGAAAGCGTTTTTTCACAAAAATTTCAAGTTATGGGTGGAATTTGAAGCAGAACAAGCCGAAAGTCTTAATCACCATCCGTTAATCACCAAAAACTACCAGCCCGCCCGCTTCGTTCTATTGATTTCACTTTAACAAAGCTGTCCAGTTTCGCCGGAACCTACCGCGTCAGGCGCGTAATAGCGGGCGGAGCTAAACTGGTTAACAATAAATACTTGTACAACTATATGCATGGATTACGAGAGCAAAACCAAACATAACGGATCGTGAAGGTTTTACGAACGCTGTATGTTCCCCACTTTTTCTGACTAAATATGCTACAAATGCAATGTCGATTAAGGACAATTCGTAAGACAGCTACGAGTATATGATGACTCCGATGCCGAATACTAAAAACTCCTAGCGATACATCACTGCTATGCGATGAGGAAAAGAATTTTCGGCGATTGTTTTTAATGGCACTATTCACAGCAGTGTGCATTTATTTACGAAAAATAGAATGTAATTTTTGAAAGGATCCGCTTGTTTCACGTTGCGATGCGGGTAATGCTGCACAAGGGAAGCAATTTTGAAACCGCTGGTACGTTGAAATAATTCATTAAAGTGACTGATATCTTCCAGCCCTACTTCTACTTGACAAGAAACAGCGATACTTCGTTTTTGAGCGCCTTCAGAACTCGAAATTCACTAGGCCACAACACTACAATCAAATGGGTTTGGTTCACTAAGACAGAAGCGAATTTTTCGCGTTTCGCAGCGCGAAACATTTTTCGCTGCGGGAACCTCAGGTCCACCTCTGATCATCAGTGGACCCGAGGTTCCCGCAGCGAAAAATCAGTGGACCCGAGATTCCGCAGCGAAAAGTGTTTCGCACTGCGAAACTCGAAAAAGTCTCATTCTGTCCTAGTGAACCACACCCCAATAAATCATAATGTGATGAAGCAGTGAACATGATCAGATGCCGTCTAATCGAGCAAGGACTGGAAAGATTGGATGGCCACGAAGCGATTCGATGCGAGAATGCAACATTTAGTCACTGCGCTACTTCGCAGAAATTTAAATTGCAAAAACACGCGCCACTTGAATGAAGAAGACTTCATTCAATTCAATTCAATCTTCAAAAGCTGGTGATGGCGAACGTATGAACGTAATATTCCAAACGTTTTAATGATTCGTTATCCTACCTTTTCGGGTTTTCTATGGAAGCTGGAAAATTTCCAGTGATCACCAGTGATAGATGGAAAATGCGAAGTGTGATGTAACGGGTTCCTTTCATTTCTATGCATCATGTTTCTCCGTGACCCGCGAAAAAGGCCGAACACGACTGTATAAAAAGTACAGTTCGCTATCTTGAAGGCACGTGAATTCTGAAGTTCGTACGCATGAAAGCACGCCCTCTATTTTCCTAGGACCGTTAGGAGAAAAAAGAACCTTTAAAATTTATTTGTTTTCAACGACATGCTTCTCTTACTTTCACCACTTCTTTGCTTTTACACCCATACATACATTACAAATATGCAGTCTTTGAGGTGATTATGGTTAGAAAGACAAAGAAAACTTGAAGGATTTTTTGTTTCCCTAGCCTAGGGGAAGAATAGGACACGGCCCTAAGGCCGCGTTCATAGTTCGCGACTCCGGAGATTAGGATAGTACGCGACAATGAAAAACATATGTATTGACGGGAGATTAGGATAGTAGTAGATTAGGATAGTGCGCTGACAAGATTAGATATGTATTGATCTATTCGCTTGAAGTCGCCCAATCTACTACTCTCCAGCGATTTCAATCGATACGTATCCAATCAGCGCAATCTCCTACTCTACTACTATCCTAATATCCTGTCGCCTACTATCCTAATCTCCCGAGTCGCGAACTATGAACGTGGCCTAATGGTCCCTGCATTTCCTCAATGTCTTAACAAAAAGTTATTCACGAAGAAAACGGCATAGATTCCTGTCTCTCGTAAAAATTTGTCATTGACGCCACTTAATGCCTCGCAGCAGAGAAATCTAGCGATAAATGGTTTATCGCATCTAGCGGTTTCGTAATCGATCCGTTTTATTCAACAGGCTCCTTAGGCAAATATTCACCTATTTTCCTTCACACAGACGTAACACCAGTGAGGCGTGAGAACCACGTTACACCCGTGAAGGAAAGAAAAGCAATCAAACATGAGAGAAATGGGCAAAGAAAATGAGAAAAATTCAAAACCAACAGTAAACAGTGTCGACTCACCCTATAGAAGCGGAAGAAATCCCGTTTGAGAAGTTTCTGAAGCTTGTCATAAATTTCGACGTTATTTAGTTGGTCAATGTTGGGCTCATCGCAACGACACGATTCGACCGCTTCGCCGATTTTACAGAAGCATGGCGCAGACTCATCAAATTGACCATTTATGACTGAAGCCGCCAGAAGACCGTTCAACCAAAGGAACAGCCACATCTGCACGAAAGAAACGTGAGAAATGTGTCGTGTAGCACTGTGCGATATCAGCTGATATAACCGGAAAGTGTATGTAGCTGGGTCTCCAAACAGGTTACGATTCGATATCCGAACAAAGAAATTCGAGTTTTGATCAAAGGGAAATGGCCTATTAAACTGAATGTAAATAGAGCGATCAATCCGAGGTATGGAAAGGGAATCGGTTTCTCGAGGGCAAGAATGAGGACACCAAGTGGGCGTACGATTGCGATCGCCGGGCTAGGTTGTCGCCACGGCCCTTCTTTCGGACCGGTCTGGCAAGCAGTCCTAGAACAGGTGCAAATAGCAAATCCTGTTCCGGAAAAGTCTTGATCTGACGGCAAAAAGCTCGCAGAGCTGTCAGTCAAGGCCCACAGTAAGCTGTCAATCAGCTCTCCCCAATATTTCATTGAAAAATTTAAATTATTAAAATGAAAAGGCCGGGCTATTATTTCGAAAGCAAGGATACAATTGAACAAAATCCTCCTGAAAACAACATGAACAACGATTTTGAAACAAAAACAAAAATTTAAATTCAAAACCTCACCGAAACCACACCACCCGCTGAAACAAATCTATTTATCAAAAGAAAAACAACAATTTGTAAAGAATGCCGATAATAAATATGATAATAAGGTATGCAAATTGCCGTCGGCGACGATGGTCTTGCCACACGTCGCCATCAGAAGCGCGTCGTCGCTTCTGATGGTCGTCCCTTGGCCTTTTTTGATACACGTTGAATAGCTCGCTACGATGACGACGTGCGCTTCGCGGCGTCCGCGGCCGCCGCGCGGCGTGTGCATGCCGCCGTCGATCGCTCCGTTCCTTTCGTCGCTGCCACGGATGATTGCTCGTGTCGCTTTATGCCTTTTCCGGATCATTTCGTATCGAACAGTGTTCGTGAAGAGATTTGTAAATCAATAGCTGTGAGGGTGCAATTGTCGCTCGTCATCATTCCGTCAGGATTGAAATACAGTAACCATTATCATCAAGAAATAAGAGTCGGAGAAAAATAGCCGAGAGACGTGAAACTATTTGGATTTGCGCCCGTGGCTGCAAGTCCGCCGCCCGTCAATCCTGCAAAACCGCAACCATAAGGCCATCTGCGTTTGATCTGTTCCAACCGGTTCTGCCGAATTCTGTATCTTTATTTGTTCAGCCTCAATCTCGCCTGATGACCTCAAGGGATAATGGTCCCTGAGATAGAAGCAGTGACTCTATTTCTCTTCCTTGACTTAATTCCTGCTACTATTCAAGTATGCAATATAACTATAGAAGAGAAGAATCTCACAAGAACAAATCTGTGTTGCCTGGGTTGTTGACCAACTTTCGCCCTCGGCGACACTCGAACCCGCACCTCTCGCGGTGTAAAAGGCAGAATTTGCGATGTAAAAGTTAGCTTCTTCGGAAATAAAGGTAGAGGTCAGTGTGCAAGGTTATGAGAACAAACCCGTTTGGAAACAGCCCGAAACCGGGCCTCTACTTGCCCACTGATTTTGCGGCTGATGCGACCCCCATCCTGTGTGTGGCGTATACCCCCGCCAAGCAGCGCCAAGAGTGAGCCATCGCCAGAATCCGCTGCGTTCCCAATCTTTTTCTCTGCCAATCGCAGCGTTCCGTCCAGCCACCTCAGGAGGTCCCGCCCTGCCTCCCACTAATGCCATTTTCCGCCTTCTTTTGAACCTTTTTTATCGTCAGAAGAATTCCCTTCCCGCCCTCAGGCTTGCGCAGGTGTCAACTTTGCTTTAAGCGAGCTGCCTGAATCGCTAGTGAACCGACTAGCTAGCGCCTACCCGTGGCGCGGCACCCTATCAAGCCTAAAATAACACGTTCTGAAGAGCATAATTTTATAGAGGGATGTGATTTAAGTCCTGAAACGCTGTGAAAGCGTCAATCGGTCATCGGCGAGTCGCGCGCCGCGGCTAGGTACGAACAATCACCGGTCATGATTCGCAAAGTCTGACATTGACCTCCGGGGCAAAGCGCTACAATTTAACGCTCACTAGCGTTTCAGCCTAACTCACTTTCTCAACGCTGTTCAAAAGCGTTGTTAGCGACCGGTGCCCGGAGCGTAGTTTGTAGCACATTTGCGAGGTGCGGGTACGAGTCCTGCCTGAGGCTAATATTTGTTCATAACCCTGCTTCTTATGAGAGTTTTGCAGGGTGAACAGCGTCCAAAAACATCATTTGACGATTAGGTTAATCATTTACCCTCCCTTTCAAAAAACGAGAAGAGCGTCGGGTGCAGACCATACACCACAAGTGACGACGGCCTCCAAGTAAATCTGGTTAGTAGTGGTTCATAGTGATAGCTGATTTTTGGTAAATGATAGTTGTAATTAGTGGCAACTATCAGAATACAACAAGCCAGTCGTTTCGTTGGCGGAAAACATTTACAA
This sequence comes from Ostertagia ostertagi, assembly GCA_036418205.1. Taxonomy (NCBI): domain Eukaryota; kingdom Metazoa; phylum Nematoda; class Chromadorea; order Rhabditida; family Trichostrongylidae; genus Ostertagia; species Ostertagia ostertagi. Next base: position 13,342 of record MU893250.1, read on the forward strand.
TTTGTGGAAGCCGTCGTCACTTGTGGTGTAAGGTCTGCACCCGACGTTCTTCTCGTTTTTTGAAAGGGAGTATGAGTCAAAGAAAAAAAAGGAGTGTTTTCGCCCTGTTTAGGCAGCCTACCTATATAGGGAAAAAAGGAGAGGGGTAATGAGAGCGAAGAGGAGGGGAAGATAGGGAGAGGAGGGATGGGGCACCGAGCCAGATCAATCGCACAAGCGCGATAATGTTGGAGTGTGCGAGTCATGGCTCAGTGTTTCATAGGCTCCGAACCAGGTTCAATCGTCCCTTAATCCATTCCAAAAAATTTTACGACCTCCCTTTTTCAAAGGGTCCGGATACGACCCCTCATCGCCACCGTGAACTTCAAAGGAGTCCCCCAATACACTCATCCTCGCCACCGCTTACCTCTTTCTGTAGTGTTTCATTGCGAGTCTAGTCGACACTGCCTAATTTCGCCCTTTTTTCCCCTTTAAAACGGCCACACGTCCAATCGAGCGGGGGAAGGGGGAAGGTCGTAAAGTGAAGCGGCTTATTCTCTAGTTGAAACCATTTCATGCTTACATTTTCCCATCTCCACAACAACTATCAGAGAAGCCCACCAAAAACGAACCCTTCCTCTCTCCAGCCTTTTACATATCTTCACCAACCCCAATACGACACCCCCACCCCCCTTCCGAGCAATCAAAACATACGACTCCCCTCGTTGGAACTGCGCAACGGACCGTGAACCAGTGGAGCGTTCAGAGTTGGCGATCGTACGTGCGATTAGGCGAGTAGGCGAGTAGGCGACTAGGCGTGGAAGACCTACATACGAATTGACTGGTTTGCTCCGCCCATAGAGCGTTGTAGGCGAGCAGGCGAGTAGGCGATTAGGCGATCGCTCAGTGGGCGAAGCAACCACTCAATACATATCCTACCCTCATCGCCTACTCGCCCACTCGTCTAATTGCCTAATCGCACGTACGATCGCCAACTATGAACACTCCATAAGTGATTGAAAGGAGAACGACTTTTTCCATAGGCGCAGATTTATTCTTGGGAACAACTGGAACAACGATAAAGATGGAGCGCATCGAGGAAGCATGTGCACCACACGAATCAGTTACTTGTTTACGTGAGCGGAAATCAACGGCCAAAAAGGGATCCTCGTTTTTGCGTTTTTGTTTTTTCGCTTCTACTGGCACCATCAAGTGCTTTCTATAACCTTGTTAACCGTTCCCCGTAATCAGTGCCTGAAATTTGCATCTTTAGCATACGTTTAACTCGTGCCACTAACGCCGTACAACTGTGTGGTCAAACTTTTCTCCCAACGATCTGACCGCATTCTTTTGATTGCCGAGCTGCCTTGACGTGCCGAAATAGCTCGGCAAGGTCGCGCTTCAAGTTTTCAACAGACAAGTGGAATGCCTCTATCTTACGCAAATCAATATCAGTTCTTAATTCATTCTAAAAACACTTCAAAAATGTACGGATGGTCTGGCAGAGTATTGCATTGAAGCGAAAGGACGCGCAATGGCAATCAGCCGTTTCACACGTCAATTTCTGAAAAAGGAGGTAAAGGCGCATTCACGAATACCTACAGGGTGGGGCAAAATTACTGGTGCATCAATTTTGTTGATGTTCCGAGACTAGCTTTCAGAAGTCAATACTAGTCGCGAATTTTGTAGAAACTAACATCCAAGGATTCATACAGCTTTCCCTATATGATCGCCTCTAGCGGTTTCACAAGCCGATTTCCAAGACTTTGCCGAACCGAGCGGACCTCGCTGCGTCCGGCGTTGCCCGCTGCGGTACCTAACCAATTGAGCGATTCACCCTGACCGCGACAACAACCGCAGTCGCTAGCGACATGCGTTTGATTCGCAAATGTCTGACATCGCTCCACAGGTCTTGAACATTTTGCATACACACGCCCTGTGGTACGCAGGTATTTTTTACATTCAAATGTTCCATCGCAGAACCGCGGAAGCGTCCCCTATTAGAGGATTCCGGTGCTAACTCGTTGGGGGGGCCACGCGCGGCGCTGCAGTGCTTGCCGTCCGCCTGGCATTCGAATCCGTGGGCCAGGGCCAGCCTAGGGGGGGGGGGTGGGGGCAGTCACTTGACATGCGTGAAAAGCTGGAATGTTCGAGTTTACACTGTCTCGCTCGAGAGAGCCCAGGTGAGCAGACTGCCGCGCCGCCGCGTGCCCCCCCCCAACTAAGTTAGCACCGAAAATTTCAAAATTAGGCATCGATGGATTAACCAAAATGTGATTGTCAAGGGGCCCATGTTTGAAAATCTATTGGCTCTAATCGAGAACTTGGAGAGCCACTCGCGAACTGACCGTGTGCGTTGCTCGTGCATTCTGTGTCCTGGAATCAGTTCTCGTTCAGTGCCCTGGAGCAAAGCCTTCGCTGAATTCACCCCTAGTCCTCTATAAAGTCTCCTGTAAAGTAAAAACACGCCCACGTTCTGAAAAAAATACAGAGTTTGACGCTGTTTGGACAACATTTGAGGATTTAAAAAATAGTCGAGAACGCCTTCGCATAGCGCTCAGTTGCAGGCTGATTGTTCCACTTCGCAGAACGGAAGGCTTTATCACTTCAGGATGGGATAGCAGCATGTCCAAGGAACATAGCAGTAAGAATGTCGGGTCGGGGAAGTCTACAACAAGATTTTTTAAAAAATCCATTATGTGTAGGTGCACCAATAATTTTGTCACACCCTGCAGATGCGGTTACTGAATATGCTCAGGAGTGGAACTTGAAACGAGGTGGATCACTCAGAGAACCTGTCACCTGTCGCCCCGTTGATGCGGTCGATTTGTCTCGATCGGGCCGTTTCATTCCTTTCGTTCAGAGCTTTCGTGAAGAAGTCTGACCATCGGGCCGGCGGTCGTCCAGGTGTTCGTTTGACGTCCCGAGGGATCCAGTCGGTAACCGCTCTGGTCCAACGGTCATCGCAAAATCGCATGACGTGTCCGGCCCACCTTATCTTCGATTCCTTGGCGAAAACGGCAGCGTCCCTGATCTTCGATCGTTGGCGTAGTTCGGCACTCCGGATTCCCCTCTGCACTTGCGTGTATAGGGTTACTCCTAGCATCGTCCTCTCGACAGCGCGTTGGATAACGCTGACCGCATGCTCGTCCTGCCTGCGCAGAGTCCAAGTCTCTGAGGCGTAGGTTAGGGCAGGAAGGACAGCGGAATCGAAGAGGTGGCACGGAGCCGGATGTTCTTCGTCTTCTTCACTACTCCCTCGATGTTCTTGTACGCTCCCCAAGCCGCTCGTTTCCTCCTGCTCAGCTCTGGAGCTAGATCGTTCATCATATTGATTTCCCGACCTAGGTACACGTAGCTGGAGCATTCGGTGATGTTCGTTCCGTTGAGCGTGAATGGGGCATCAGGAACCAATCCGTTTCTCATAAACATCGCTTTCATGCTCATAAACATGCTTTATGCTCACTCAGAGAAAGGGTAAAGAATTCCTCGAGAACACAGAAAATAGGATTTTTCTGCGTTGTGGAGACCACGGAGAGCTGACATTGGCACCCTGACGAGAGAACATAGGGATAAGCGAGACGCAAACACAAAGCCTTCATAACAGTGACCGTTGAGAGCCCTGAGCGGCAATTCGGCTCTAGCACCAAAAGTACGTCGCATAGTGACAAAGGTGGAGAAAGGTATATATCACTCCTAGATCAACATATTCTACTTTCTAAAAGTTTTCTATCGCAGTGGTTCCAAATATACACCCAATCCTCTGTTGAGCAGTCCTCATTCTGACGCACACTGTTTGGGCAACTATGGTGCAGTGAAACGAAGCCGCATTGGCAAGCTCTTAACGTCACCCTGGGATTAACGGAGTCATTTTCAAAAGAATGGTCCGTGAGTGATGTGCTACCGATGCAGCAAGAAGTTGCAAATAAATAGCGATGGTAGCAACTTCTAGCCTGAAATTTGAAGTGCAGACATTCTGTTAGAATCAGATGGGGCTGTAAATGAGGATGGCCGGGTCTGGATGCACTTCCCTTACCGAGCCTATAGCATCACTTTTGGGTGACAGGTTCTGGTTCAGTGCAAAGCAGACCTCTTTAGTTGGACATATTTCTGATAATGGACTTCGGTCTGATCGTACCGTCGAAGATCGTACAGACGCATCCGAAAAGAGCAAAGGTGATAGTTAAGGCTACCTACTCAATAGAAAAGGAGACTCAGATTGACGTTAGAGACCTAAAGTAAGAGGAATTCCGTTTAGAACTGAGCAGAAACTGCTAGACGTCGATGAGCAGGAAACATGATGGAAAACTTTGGTTGTTGTGTGGCAGTGATTAGTGAAGTCCCTTCGTTGAATCAGCTGAGCTCATATGGAAGCTCCACTTTGACGCTGAATGTGAACAAAGGCTTCGCATATGAACACACACGGCGCACCCCCGCCCACTCTTTTCAGCTGCTCATTTTTGATTTGTTCGCATAATAGAAAGTAATAGCGAAGTGGTGGGCGTACTCCTT
>MU893252.1:0-10568 GCA_036418205.1 Ostertagia ostertagi
AAAATAGAATAGTTAGTTTCTCTGAGGCCTCGAAAGGGCTGCCTTTCGTAGTCAAACAACGCCATACCAACCTGATAAGCGCAGGCCAAAGTTTGACGACGTCATGTTAACCTCTGGTCAGGCTGTGGACGGGCAGGTTGACGGATTCGTGGTGAGGATGACCGTCGTGGCAACGACGAGCGTTCGCAGCGAGGTATCAGTTTATGGGCGAAGTACGGGGAGCGAGACCCCCGTCGGGTAGGGTTTCATACGTATCAAATGTTCTTCGGCGCACCGAACACCTCGCGCACAAGCACAAGCAGACGGAAGTCGCCAATAGATGAGAACGTGGCCCAGAACACCAACCACGAACGAAAACGTACGGGAACAGTACGCAGGTACTCACCTCTGAATCGGTCTGATGCAGCATCTCGTGGACACCCGAGTGGGGCAGAGCCCGTGCTCATGCAGCCAGCTGCCGCTCGCCGCTACCGTATGCCGGACTCCCGCCCTCGAGCGACGTCGCCAAGCTTCTTTTGCGCTAAAATAGAGCACACTTCAGGTCATTTTAGGGTCATCATAGAAGCTCCATTCACTTGTGCGAAATGCGGGCTTGGGATAGCAACCGGAAGGCTGCGAAGGTGTGGGAGAAGAGGTCAGCCTCCCGCACCTCAAAGAAATCCACACTTCTTTCGCAGCCACCGCCTTCACACATCGCTGTTTGTCAACTGTTACTCGTTTTTTACGAATGCTATAAGATGTTAGGCAGCAGTTAGTGGTCAATATTGCCCGAGGCCACCGTATTCCTTGCGCAAGAAGGACGGGCGGTACGGCGGATCGGGTTTCACCGGCTCTTTGCCTTTTTCTCTTCTTCTCCTCGTTCCCTTTATTGATTCCGTTTTGGGCCTCACCCTCATTACTATATGTACTTCATTGCCGAAATGTGTTTGCCTCGTTCTGTAGTGTCGGATGCATAAGTCTAGCACTGGTGGCAAACATCATGCACTATGCCGTCATCAGTACGAGAAAGCCTAGGCTTGGAACTAAAGCACGAGGTGGACGGCAGGGGCATCCTCCGTTCGCACTATTCGAACGAGCGGGTCGCATTTGTGATTTCGGAAGGGGGATCGCATTTTGGGGTTAGCAAGGTTACATAGTGGGAAAGGAGGTTGACGGAGGTCGTTAAAGGGGGTTGTGTTTGGACGGGTTTTTTGATGAATTTGGTGAAGTTTTACGAAAGTAGTGAGAATTGAATGGGTGGATTAGTGAGAATTAAATGGCGTGGATTAGCCGTTTCGCGGAATCGCAGCTCACCTTTCCCCCCCCCCCCCACCTTAGACCATTCTACAGCCGTTTTGGAGGAGAACAAGTGGATGCGGGATTGGCTGTGTCGGACTAGGATCGAACCCAAATACTGTAGAAATGGCATGATGTGAGGAAGGTCGGAGAAGGGGTGGGCTGGGCGATACTGGATGAGCTTCTGAGACGTGATGGAGGTCACAAATTCTGAGAGGAAATGCGAGCGTGGATGGTTGACCTCTGTTGGACGGCGTTAGGAAGCGAAATTCACCTAAGTAGTGTGACAACGAGGGCAAGCTGCAAGGAACGGCGCCGGTCAGTTGCGCCACGCACCTAACTCTCTTTTTGAAATCGGATGGGCAACTGAATACGTCTTCTTGTCTACGAAGGTTTTTGGCTTGAACCTTATACTAGCTACTCAGCGTGAGCCTTAAGAGCCTCTACAATTATTTAATGCCTTCATTTTTAGAAATTACGAAAACATCAAAGCGAAAACATGCTCAAACACGTTCAAACCGCCAGACGTTTCCGTTGAAAAAGCAGCTCAACAAGATTTCAAGTGAGGGAAGTCAGTGGTACAAGATAGAGAAATAGCCATGAGAAAACCTTCAAGAGCCCGAGAAATGAACTTCCTTACTTACCCGCTGATTTCGGCATTAATGCAAATCTCATCGGTACTGCGCTGTTCAACGCTAACGCTCTCTCTGAACTCAGATGCACGTAGGCTCAGGAGGCTAGACGGTCAATTGGCTGAGAGGGGGGGGTTGTGCAGCGCGAGCAGCGTAGACATGAGTGGCCCTGCTAGGCCTCTGGAGGCATACTCGTCGTTGCGGAAACGCGCATCGCAAACACCCTTAGGGGGTCCGTCTGCGTTTTGACTGAGAGATAAGTATATTGCTACTCAGATATCCTATCTCATAGTGGAATCTCCCTCACAAGATCTCACCATAGGCAGTGCAGATGTGGCGGAAACCGCCCTTACTACGCTACCCCTCTTCATTATCTGCAAAAGTTATAACGATCAATCCCTCTTTGGGATGCGGCACGCATTCTACTTCCATTTGTACATTCGTAGTGGCGTTTGAATGCGATGTGGCCTATACAATGACTTGCGGGGGCCAGCCGATGTACAAGTCAGTGTTTTTTATCCTCCCAGACAAGTCTGGTACCAATTAACCGACCCCGGAGGGATGGAAGGCTTGGTTGGCCCGGGCGACTCACGACCCAGGATTTGATCCCCGGACCGCTCGCGTGGTAAGCGCGCCACTTGTCCACTACACCACTGCCGCCCTAAAATTAAAATAGAGTTGGTAAATAAAAGTAATCAATCTTGACCATTTTCTTTACTGAATGCCAAGCATCTGATACTGACTCGAAATTGCTTAGGTTAGTCTCCACCCACACGGCCTCCTACCAGCACTTATTTCCATCTACTGCCGCACGCTTCAAAACGAGCTGGAATTTTCTTGATCGAATTTGCCGTGACCGTGAATTTGGCTAGAAAATTGTCTCCGGGAGTTGTCCGACCAGCAGAACACGAATATCACATTCGGTCAGCGTGAAGACGCTGGCACCAGCGGCACAAGGGCCGGCGCCAAAAGGCGCTAGACAGGCAGGGTCAACCGTCACGTTGGACCAATTTCGAAAATTTTACGACCCCCTCCCCCCTTCTAGAGGGCCTCGATACGACCCCCCCCCCTCAGGGTTAACCCTTCACGGCCATCCTCCACCACCCTCGCCTGCCATCGCCATCATGGGGGCGATTCTATAGTATTTGATTCTGAGACCAGTCGACACAGCCCAACTCCGCCCACTTTTTTCTCCAAAACATCACTAATCGAGGGGGGGAACGGCAATTTTGCCGATTAGTCCGCGCGCTTACCTACCAGCTTTTTCGAATGTTGCCTTGTGTTGACCCCCCTCCCAACGAGGACAAGATGCCACCCTTGTGTGAAGTTGTTTCGTCTTCATCGTAACTGTTTTTGAGATACAAATGTCTTCGTTCCATAATTTTTGCTCAAAGGTAGGAGGCTCTTCATTATACGAAATGGAATTTTTCCAGACGCCTGCGATGTAAATGACGTTTGTTGAAGGCCTTCACAGCTCCATCTTCACGAGTACCGCCTGGGCTCCAACGCATGTGTGGTGGCCATGCGCTTCCAACAGGGTCGATCCTATCGTTGGGACTTTTTGCAAGTTTTTACGACCCCCCTCCTTCACGACAAGTTTCATACGACCCTTTCTTCACAACTATTTTTTCCCTCGAAAAGACACCGTCGAGCGCGGATCGTATAACTTCGTATAATGTTATTTCCCTTTACTTTTCCCTCACTTCTCCCTTACTTTTGCGGTTTCCTGTATTTCCGCTGCAACATTTTCTAAGGGGGGGAGAATACGCACACTGAAACGGCAAATTTTCTCCCGCGCGCTCTCACCTCATCACATGTAATTTCGTGCTACCGAAACAAGTACGACCCCCCACCACAAACTTCAACAAACTACGACCCCCCGTTGGTACTTGTACAAACGTAGGGTTGACCCTGATTAAGACCACAAAGAGCTCTGGGAATGTGTGTCGCACTCCTCATATCGTTGCGTTCGCTTGTTCGAAGGGCCAACATTTCTCTGTCGAATATCCTCCGCTGAACCGCAAATGGACGAAGCATAGACATGCCCTCCCTTATTGTAAGTCGATCTCGTTTCAGTAACACCTCACAACGGTCGGTGCACGGTTTGGGCAACACCGGGGCTGCGGCGTTGACTTCTTACCCTCGTAGCAGCTCGAAGAGCCAATATTTAGATGAATTTCTCGATTCCATCTGGAAGAACAATTTCCTCGACGGGGTGATTTTTGGGAACAAAACCATGCTGTTCCGCATAATGCAAACAGCAGAGCAGCTTCGAGCTGAAAGGTGGGAGTCGTTTCTGCTAATCCGTACTACGTGAATGCATAAAATTGCCTCCATATAGGTCGCGTGGGCCTATGACAGGCCCCCAATTTTTCTTTTCTGATCACTGCGGAGTTTTGGAACCGGTCTAACAACCTTTTCACCAAAATTGACTGTTTGTGCGCATGCCCCGCCCTCTGGGGGCGGAGTTTTCTGATAACAAATTTCTTCTTCTTATAGAATTGCTCATGCTCTACCCATTCCAAACTTGACTCGCCCTCGTCAGGTGATTTTTTTGAGGCAACAATTACAAACTTGTGGGGAGTGTGGACAGACAAACAAACTCTGGTTCATACATATGATATCAAGTGCGCTGTAAAACTGTCAAAACTTCATTTTGAGCTAAAAATAAGCACGATATCGCACAGGAAAGAACCAATACAGGACAAATATGAGTCAGCAAGCGTATATGAGTTTCTCGATGGCTAGCGGCACTCACTAACGAAGACACGGATAGTGTTCATACATGGATATCAGCGGTCACCGTAAATTATGGATCCGTGTATATACATGTTCATGTGCGTCGATTACGAGTCACTGGTGACACCATCGATTCCATTTACCGACATGAATTCCGCACCATGCAGTTCTGAAAGTAAATGATTAGTTACGAGTACACGACAGGAGGCCGTCGCGCGGCGCGAAGGCAGAGACGCAGACTGGTCAGCGGACGAGTCGCAGGGCGTGTTATGTGACTTGGACGTGCTGTAGGAAATACTACATATTTTACCTAGTGCGGATGGCGCACTGCACCATTTTCAGCACCCTACCTTATTCACAATCGCGAGCCACGGCATCGTATCGATCGCCTACTATGAACGTGACACAAACAATGAGCAGCAGTAATTTCCTCCCTAAAAAGCAAAATCCACGCTTTCCTTGACGAACCCAAAAGCCGCGAACATGATTCGCGCGAACACGACCCCTATAAAATAGATATTAGATGTCTTAATCATCATACGTTTTCTTACAGTTTTGTTTTGCGGAGATGTGCTCTGCCTCACGAGGTTCAACGAAGATTGTTGTTCAAACTCGATAGTGGAGTAGTGCTTACCAGGTCGTCAGGTATACATCTTTTCGTTAGCGGAACACCGCTGTCCACATCCAGGATTTACACAGCAACGCTGTGAGACGTGGTTTGTAGGACGGCTCACTTGTGGGTGGTGCTGAAAATACCGAATCTGTATCGTAGTAGGCCTTTCGGTACAATTCTACCGATTTAGGGTGGTTGATGAATTTAACACATTGACGGACTCCGCGTTGGTCGGTTGTTTATGGCCGGATGGACCAACGCGAGTGCGAGGTAGGGTCAAGCCGGTCCATCTCGCCTGGTTTTGAAACGAGGGGGTTTCGGGTCGGGATCGCTTATCGGGCATTGCGAACATTACAAAGTTCTGGATGGTGACGATTCTGAGCTAAAACGTCCACAAAAAATAGTGTGAAATTATTCATAATCGGGTGGTTGCTTCATAGAGACAAGACTGTTCGGTGGGGTAGGCTAGTCATCAAAGAACTTCCCTAAGGGGGGGGGGGGAGAGTCGCAAAATTTCCCGGGAAGAGCGAACGCGACGGTTAACCATGGGCACAACCCAGAACTAGATCAGTAGATTGAAGGAAGAGGGCGGGGAAAGCCCGGGTTGTGCCCATGGTGTCATAGCGGACCTCGCGGAGCCCGCCATTGCCAAGCAGAGCGCGCAGTATGGCGTTGGGTAGCCATGCGACCTCGTCAGCCCCAGAATCCTGCCATGAATTGACTTAAAATTCCAGAACCGCTCTCGCTCCTATGCAAGCCTTCTCATTAAAATTCTTTTCCCACTCCTCGGCGCTCGGTATCTCCTCCCTTGCTGTCCGTTTCCTAAGACCTTCCACAGCTTATAAGAAAGTGCCTTCCAGTTCTATGGTCTACGGTGGTTTTTCAATCTCCTTTTTCTCTGATTCTATTTCGCACTTCTAGTTTCATTCTATTCGTATAATGTATGCTATACGAAGTTATTACGAACAAGCTCTACGTGCTGACGGCAATGCGATGCAAATGAGCAACAGATGCCGATACGTCGTTGGAAAAGCATAAAAGTTCGTAAGGGTGGGAAGTGGTGCAGTGACAAGTGGCGCGCTTACCACGCGAGCGGTCCGGGATCAAATCCTGGGTCGTGAGTCGCCCGGGCCAACCAAGCCTTCCATCCCTCCGGGGTCGGTTAATTGGTACCAGACTTGTCTGGGAGGATAAAAACACTGACTTGAACATCGGCTGGCCCCCGCAAGTCATTGTATAGGCCACATCGCATTCAAACGCCACTACGAATGTACAAATGGAAGTAGAATGCGTGCCGCATCCCAAAAAGGGATCAACGGCAAATGCTTATGCTTTATCCTTTTCTGCAGTCACTGTAACATTTTGACGATATAATCTATATCTAGAAGAAAACCAGATGCAAAGTCGGAGCCAAGCGCAAAACAAATGCAAGGAACATGGGTGTGTCGCGCGCGTTCCGCATGTGCGTCGCCCCACGTAACGGGCGAAAGGGTTGCCGGCAATATGTCATCAAGCGATGCCTTCTACAAGGCGGGGGGGGCGGTGGGCGTAGGGCAAGCCGTGTTTATCAGATCTTTGGACGGAAGGGTTACTGCCATATTGCTAGGTATGTATGTACCACAAAACTTGTTTCGTTTTCGGTCCTAGTAGTATCAAAAAAGTAGTGAAAGGTGCTGTGAATGGTTCGATTCCCGGTGGCGCCAAAATTTTGCATTCAAAAGGGCGGTTACGTGTTTGGCCTGGTATCGTCCTGACTCATGAATACGACATTGATTGAGAATCTTAGCCTCCATCTTTGAAACCAACCCGTAGTGCCCACTAAAATGCAAAAGGTTCGTCGCCCTAGCCTTATCCGAACCATCAACAGTATCTCTCACAACTTTTTGCTTACGGACTCAAAAACCGGTTGAAGTGGGAACACAGCCATTGGCTTTGTTGTCCATACATGCGTCCTTCAATGTGCTAAAAACCGTTTTAAAAAGTCGCGCGGCATGCCCTGAAAGACGCTCCTTATAAGTGAGGAACCAGCCAAGTGCCGAACCTGATTCGGATGCTATTGCCACTAACTTACTGGCAGATCGGAAACACCGGTTCTGAGAGTTTTCTTGCAAAGACGAGTAGCCGCTGGCTATATTCCGGCAGTCCCACTCGTTCACGAGCCTTCTACGCGTCGAAATCAAGCCACATCGTCAACAGAGCTCCGTTCCGACGGCGGTGGGCTGAATGCACAGCAAATCTTCGACTCGACCCCTTCTCTCAAAATAGAGACTCCCAATGCAGCCTAGCGAGTCGTACTCTACTCACAATCTCCTTGCCGCACAGTAGTTCTATAAGTTGAATGCGCCTGACACCATCTTGAGCCGTCGCCTGGCTGTCAAAAGCGCGCCGTCGTGCCACTCGTAAGGCTCCGGTACGTGCCAAGGCGTACCAACCGTCCCCAGCCACACCGCTCCCCCCCCCCCCCCCCCCCCCCCCCCCCCCACCCCCCGTCGGAGTCGTGAGATTCGCCTTTTTAGCGAGATCTGAACAAAGCGAAATGTCTGTCATTCGGAAACGATACTTTTCAGGTATTTTAGTAGAAGGAAAAGAGGCTGACGCCCCTGTTTGATTTTATGACGCCACTCGTGAAGCCGAAAGAGAGGGGAGAAACGCGAGGGAGAACAAAAATTGCGAAGATGTTCTCCCGAAGGCCCTTACTCTCCCTAAAGCTTAGCTCCAGGTACTGTGAATACTGTGAAGTAGCTTGACCATGCCCCTCTCGGCCGCCCCCCCCCCCCCCCCCTCAACGACATGGAGCGCCCGTAACTACCCGCTTCTATTCCTACGAAAAAAAGGAAACTACTGAAGACGAGGCGTTTTCGCTACCTCATCCGTGATTTGATCCAGCCCGCCCTCGGACCTTCGAGCACTGCTCGCCTCGGCTTCAGCCATCTAGAGACGCTGAGGTGCATACCATGAAGCAGACGCTGTGAGCGATCTAGGCGAGTCCAACCACGAGGACATTCTGGAATTGCCACGTACAGCTTTACCTAAACCTCGGCCACATTACCGTTTGGCCGGGAAATCGTAAAATTCTTCATCATTTTTTGTCAGGCTCTGAAAGAGATGATTTTGAAGCGTAAGCCAGTAAAGCTTAATTACCAGGTAGACTCGCAACTCACAAACGGACCGCATAGTTTGACACATTCCTAAGATAAGGTTCGTGCATTTGGCGAAGAAGAATTCTAGTCATCAACCTTCTCGGATTCTGTCACCTATTTTCCTTGAGGAGACCTTCATCAAAGAGTATGTCATCCTCAAAACCGATTTAATTGCTGCCGAAGCGTAACTACAGCAGGTGAGATAGAGACAGGACTATGGTCAACCGACCCGTTTGCATTTTTCCCAAAATTTCGCAACCTCCATCTCCGCTGGGGTCTCGATGCGTTCCCCCGTCACCACCACAGGTGCCTTAGCGAGGCGCCACAGTACGGACCAAATTCCCTAAATTGCTTTCATTAATGGCAGCTGATCACCAATTTATCAGTTTACCTTAGCTTATTCGTGCGAAGAAACTTCTGCCAACATCGAAAAATTCATCAAGAAGCCCACCACGAGCCGCGCCCGGCCCATTCACTCAGCTTCCCAGATGGCAGCTTGGACCTTGCTCAAGGCCCAACCGTGCGACTTCTTCCCAAAATCATAGATGCAACCCCCTCGTTGGACAGACGACCCTGGACGGTTGACCCTAGGTGCTGAACTTAGCCGTAGTAGAAAAGCTGCGAAAGGGTTTCTGCATAGAGTGGGGGGGGGGTGGGCGGGGGGCTGAGCAGTTCCATTGTTTTGTAAAGAGCTGGGGTTATCCGTTTGGCGTGACTCAGGAGGGAGCACGAGTTCTACGATCAGAATGAGGGACCGCTAAGCCGGAGAAGGAGAACATCGGGGAGCAAATCTTGCTCACGTGCTTCGCCAGAATCCCCCTCCCTAAGACTTACCGTTAGTCCCAAATTCTGTAAGTGGCTCATTTACTTCAACTTCCCCCTTTACAACGAATGAGCGCCCACCTTTAAGGCTTCAATACTTACATCAAAATGAAAACAGCGAGTGTTTCCGGAACGTTCCGTTTAGAATCAGACGTCTGCTGTGAAGAGCTAAAGATTTTGATACTTCCTTTTTTGAAAGAAAGCCAACAGTTCATAAGCTTCACAGAGATGTTATGGTAGTTGTCCACGCAGACTTACCATTCGGTGTTCTGTGGGTAAAATCACCCGAATTCGCATTTGGAGTGTGGAGTGGCTTCATACGGTCAAGGGCTCAGGAACGGATTTTCAGAATTGAAAGTAAGAGCCGTAAGGAAGGAAAAGACGAACATACCGTTCTTTTCCGATTTCTCGTCGGTCTTCGCTGGCGCTGAGGCTGTACCAGGCAGTACCAGTAGGAGACAGTAAATGTGCAGGAGCACAGGGGAGACAGACATTGTCGACATGGCAGGCGGCCAACTCAGCTGCGAGTTCGTTTATCGTTTATCAATTGAAATCAGATACCTCAGACGAGGTTGGAAACGTGACTAGGTGGCCCACGCTCGTAAACAACCGTTTGCAAAAGCTAGCAATGAAAAGGTCGAAGGTCGACCGTCGTCTGCACGAATGCCAAAAAAGTAAGCCTTGGAACGCCATATTTCAGCTCGGACCAAATGGATTGCAGGAAATTTCCAAGGAAATTATTGACGGAAATCTATTTCAAATGAGCCTTTCCAACTTGAAATATTGCTGAACTGAGCGCTATGCGAAAATTCTGGACTTTATGGACCATCCAGGCATTCGAACTGGAAGTTACCCACAAGTGACGGCGCCTCATATTGACACGTCAATAAACTTCACACTTATGTACCCTCTGCTTCTGAAAACCAGGTACGCGTCGAGTGCAGACCACACACCACAAGTGACGACGGCCTCCACAAAATGTAATGTTTTCTGCCAATGAAATGATTAGCCTGTTGCAGTTGTATTCTATCAGTTGTCACTAATTACAACTATCATTTACCAAAATCAGCTATCACTATGAACCACTACTAACCAGATTTACTTGGAGGCCGTCGTCACTTGTGGTGTGTGGTCTGCACCCGACGCACACCTGGTTCACGGAAACAGGGAGTAAGCAGAACAGTAGGTCTAGGTAAATCAGGTCTGGGGTCTATTCCAGTAAGGTGGACACGCGGTTTAGAGCGCTCAACACATCGGATAGCATATTCTCCTAGTGTAAAGGTTCAGAAATAAAGCCATTAAGAGGGAGGGATCACTTCCAGGTTTGTGAACAATCTTCGTTTTCCT
>MU893254.1:0-16342 GCA_036418205.1 Ostertagia ostertagi
AGAAACGCACCTTTGAAAAAGTCCTCACGTCCTGTGTGGAAGCGGAAAATGGCAGCCCGCGCAAGCGGATTACTGTCCCATCATCCGAGACAATCCCAACGCGCTTCAGATTGGTAAGTTCATCGTTGGACACGGTGAACACTGAAATATAACAGCTGGCTGATAGCTTTGCCTCGACTCACGCCTTAATGTCATTTTGACCAGTGCCTAGAAGTTCACCACCCAATTTCAAACCCATGCTGAAATGCACATCTAAAACTTGCTGACCTTTTTTCGCCTACAAAGCCCACTGATACCCTTGCCCAAGCGAGGACAGCCCAAAAAAAGCTAAAATTATCTTAATTTGAGTCAACCCATGCCCCCCTTCCCATTGGTGTTGGGACCTCTGGTAGCCGGACCTTTCAAAACCCATGCGTTTAGTGGAAAATTTCACATTACAGATACAAGTTGGAGACCATTACAAAACTCACCTTCAATATATCTGCCTTCCATTTCCTTCCTGTGAAGATCCAAAGCCTTGAGAGCATCTTTCTTCGAAGGCAACTCGCAATAGCACTCTCCACTGGGCGTCGGCCATTGTGACTGCTGCTCATTGTAATTGTAGTGACCTCGATACCGAGAGAATATTAACTACCGTCGTTGAATACAACTGCCCAGAAACGAAAATGCTTTCCTCACCCTCGAAGAAATTACGAATGTCGCTTTCTTTCGCGGAATAGGGCAGACCACGCAGGCGAACGTAACTCGTTTGTGGCAACTTCTTCCCATCAAGAGACTCCTTGTCGTCTTGATCATTTGAAGACTGCTCTTTATCCTGGTCTTTCTCGTCTTTCTCTTTGCCATTCTCCTCGGCATCATTCTGCTCTTCTTCCTGCTGTTCGTGTTGCTCCTCCTGCTGCTCCTCTTCCAGCTTCACCTCTTCGGTAGTGGCGGGGTTGTTTGTCTCGCCTTCCATGCTCCTTGTGGTAACCATTGTAAACGCGGAAATGTATCACAAGCACTGAACACCCTACAATAGTGGTTAGTGAGTAGTGAGTGATTTGCGGACACCACAAAACACAATGCGTTACCAAGAAAAAGATGGAGTCGAGCAGGAAGGGAAACAAGACAACCACAACTTTTGTTGTGTAACAAGCATATTTTTGCACGACGTGGTACAAAGCCTAACCGGCTCATGACTGAATGTAAAACAAACAGCCACATACGCCCCCAAGCCCCCACACTAACCCAGGAATCGCTCAATGGAACTTTGGAAAGAAAGATAGATATACTCAGAAAAAGAAAAGGTATGAAAACACCGACTGGAATGAAGACCACACCGTCCGGAGAGACGCGACGAAGAAATGAACCACGCTGCGCGAGAACCACGCGTCGCGTGCTCGTATCGATTATGCACAACTCTGCACCTACCGTACGCAAAAATTACTACTACGGACTTTTGTAACTTACGCCATTGGTGAAGCAAATTCGTTTGATGGAACCGTGCCAACTACTCCTGCCTTCCGCTATCTATGGCAACAAAGTTCGGATCACCGCCTGGGAAGACCGGACCTCTTCAGTGTTCATTTTACCAGAAATGAGGACTACCTAAGGGACGGGCGCTTTCATGTCGTTAGGGGGTACATTGAAATGAGTGGGCCACTGATAGAACTTGGGACTAAGCTTTAGGGAGGGGTTAGGGATTTCAAGAGCAACCATCGTTCTCTCTTGTATTTATTCCCAGTCCTGGACTTAGTCCTAGTGTCACCTACCAGCGGTTTTTGAATGCCCTTGTTCTGGAGATCCCCCTAAGGGACATGAAGCGAAAGGACGGGTTATACTTTGCAGATCGTGTGTGCAGTCGATACCTACCAACCACGTTATGCTACGATCATGCGACTACACATGTGATAATTCGTATATTCACGAAAAACACAAAATCGCAGAACCGCGAAATCGCGAAGTATAGCCCAACGTTAACGGCGAATGGAATGGGATGCCAGAATCGTTTCGAAGAACAATACGAATAGTACTATCTCCGAACTTAGTTGTGCTGTTTATTAGAAATGCACTAGGAATTAGACCTAAGAAAGAAATTGCTTAATAATTGTCGCATTCTGATAAGATCGCTTTTTAATAACAAGAAATGGCGCCAATGTGGCTTCGGGGCGGGGGGGGCGGCACCTCGCGACATTCGCCGGCAAAACACGGAAACGCTCCGTTTAGGACTAAGCTTTTGAAGAAAGAGGAACTCTGGTGTACGGAAGCAGTTTTCGTATTCTCCGGAGTTCGTCCCTGCTGTTTAGGCCTTAGTCCTAGATGACTTTTCTCATGGCCCCCCTCCCCGAGCCACATTGCGCCAAAGAAATTGTGAATGTGTAATCGGTACATTCATTGCTCACTTTACTTGAAAGGAAATAGTTACGCCAAGCACTGTACTTACTTTTCTAAAAATGGAAAGCATAAACGGCGTTTCCAGGATGGATGGGAAATATTGCCCCTGGTGTTCCTTCTGCTCAAAAATTGGCATGCTCACCACTAGAGCCAGGTCTTCTCAGTTAGCGGAGCATATGATGAGGGTAACTCCTCCACGGAGTGTTAGCCAGTCTACGCGTGGTAAGGGCAGCACGTGAATGCGTGAAAAAGGCTGGAATGTATCGAGTTCACACTCGCCGGGAAACGTGCTCATCACTTAGCCCAAACTAACGGTATATAGATCATGAGGTGCTATACAAGTGGTGGGCACACCCAGCTTTTCACGCATGTCAAGTGACTGCCCTCACCCCCACCCCCTAGATTGGCTACACTCCCCCTGGCTCACGAACTCCCCAATTCTCGTGACAGTATAGTAGCGAGCAGCAGTCCCACTGACATACATTTCTGTTCAAAAAATGCGGCGTGCCCACCTACTTGTATAGCACCGACTCAGATTTCATGCCCTCTTTGTGATACTTGATTTACGCTCAGTAACGTTTCTTTCAAGAAATACTTGTGGAACAATAGATCCAAAAAGAACTAGAGGGAATTTCGCACATCCCGAAGCGTTGGTTAACGACCACCCACAAAGACACACAATTTCCACTTTATAATGTGAACAAGAAGCGTGAAATGCAGTGGAACGGCCAAAAATATAAGACAGGAGAGAGGAGCACCCCAGAAAGGGTGCGCCCGGGAGCGATCGATAAGCAGAAAGGACGCCGTTAGCTCGCCGGACCACCCACAGCTTTCTCTGGTCGCCTCCACTCAATGCGTGCTCTCTTGAGTTCTGCCTGTCAACCTCGCACCCTCCTCTGTCTGCATGCTCTCTCGCACAATGCTCGCCGACCACCCAACATGTAATAGCGTCAGTTTGCGCCTTCGTGTGGCCACTGGGCGTCGTGGCGGGCGCCTGTGAGCCAGCTTCTAGGCAGTAGATTGGTGTGGATGGAGTGAGGGGAGGAGTCCCGTGATGGTTGCGGTGTACGGCGACCGGGCGTCCGCGCCAAGCGTTGCGTCGCCAGGGTTCTGCTGCCGGAGGGCGGTGGAACCCGGGCGGTCAAGGAGGGGTGCACGGCTCAGGCCCGAAAGGGAGCAGGCAAAAACCCCCGCGCGACGCAGTGGCCGGATCGCGCCCGCGAGTACCCGCGCTGCTACGGCCTCTCCGATACCTTCGGACCTCCGATCGTTTTTGCTTCCTATGGGATCATTTAGTAGTCGATAAAAACCTCCGTCACCCACCTTTTTTTGCTTCCTATGGGATCATTTACTAGTCGGGGAAGAGGCAGTGTTTGATGGGTTGGCACATTGGATGGACTATGACAAGCTCAAGAATGGCCAGGGAATATTTTCTTTAAATTTCGCCTTCAGCAGTAATTCTGTGCCCTGATCACAAATATGACATTCGTTTGACACCTTTTGGGGCCAATCCCTCCCCCCCCAAAGTTTGGCGCCACCCCTTTAACAAATCCGCTAGAAACTCACGTAAGATTATTCGACGTTCTGATTAGGAATATAACATCTGTTTTCAATGCTGGCGCACAGTCGAAGAAATCGCGCGTCCCAATCTGCCGCGAAACCGACGCCAAGAGGCGCTAACGTTAACATTCAATGTCATGTAGGTGGTCGGGGTATTGAATATTGAATTACCCCTCTAAGTAAAGTTCAAAAAAATTTTTACGACCTTGGAGGTGTACTGTTGCGGGCGTCTGTGAAATTAGTGCCCAATACTGCCCATTGCCGCGGATATGAGGACACAATTTTCCGGATGTGCAAACCAATTGCGTAGAACAATTAAAGGATAAAAGGATAAAGCATTTGCCGTTGATCAATCCCTTTTGGGATGCGGCACGCATTCTACTTCCATTTGTACATTCGTAGTGGCGTTTGAATGCGATGTGGCCTATACAATGACTTGCGGGGCCAGCCGATGTACAAGTCAGTGTTTTTATCCTCCCAGACAAGTCTGGTACCAATTAACCGACCCCGGAGGGATGGAAGGCTTGGTTGGCCCGGGCGACTCACGACCCAGGATTTGATCCCGGACCGCTCGCGTGGTGAGCGCGCCACTTGTCACTACACCACTTCCGCCCCTCAAACAATTAGTCAGAATAATTTATGGTACTTGATCGATTCAGGGAGAGGGGGTCGCGCTTATACCGCGTCGCTGTTTGCGCTGCTTTTGCTTAACTCCTTGAAAAATTGTTTATTTCAAATAAAAAATCAATATTCGCTATCAGCGTCGAAAATACCATAAAATAACCTAAAATCTGAATTTTAATCCCAGAACAAAAGTTCCCTTGATTTTCACCACCACATGTCCGCGTATACGGTAACCGCGTCGATATAAGGCCGAAACACCGCCTTCCATCGAAGGTCGCGCACAAGAAGAGACTGTGGCAAATTGCGGATGAGACATATCTGTGTGGTTCCAGACGAGGTTGTGCTGTTGTGATTAGCAGAGGGTGTTTTTTTGCGAGGCCTTCCGTTTCACACTATCAGCGACTGAGGTTTTCCAGTCACAATCGATTTGGGTTGAAGCTGGCCGCGTCGTTGGCGAGAAAGACTAACTAACCAGGTTGTTTGGGAAAAGCGGATTGGTGATATTTGTTTCGACATCATCACCTAGAGCTTTTGGTGATTAGAAGACAGTTTTCCATTGGCTCAATTTCGTATGAGCCGCTCTGTTTTGATTACTTGCGAACATATTAGACTCTCACACGTTGTCTATTTAGCAAACACACGTGCGCGCGCGACGCGTACGTGACAACCACTTCTGTGCTTTGGAGCTCATTTTAATCTGCGTAGTATTATACTCCATTTATTCCACTTCTCTCCGTACGGCCACTGTAGTGAACAATTCAAAAAGTTCGTCCTAGTTGAAAAGTCTCAAATGCCTCACCACCACCATCAGCCTCAGAGGGCTCTCGCCAACTGCTCTGCCATTCTCGCTACTACATCCGACCACCCTCCCATTCATAGCTATTTGATACCAGTTTGGCTGCGCACGCATTCGCGTGCATCACACGGGGGTTCAAACAGGATGATCACTGTTCTTTTCTAGATTTTAGTTTTCTTTCGGTACATCCCATTTACACCGACTATTAGGTCAAACTATATTTTCTATTATAACTATAAGGCGGTTTTCGGAGAGGGTCTTTCTTCCAAGACAGGGTTTTTTTTTGGAAGTTGGTAAGGCTGAAAAATTATGTCTGTGACCAATGTTCTCTCTCTATTACTGCAGAGCTGCTGAGTGAGATTCCAAGGTACGGCTGCTTTGGAGACACTCCTCTTTCGAAATTCATGGGTAACCCCGCCCACTTTTGCGCATGTCCTGCCCACTGAGACTTCATTTCCTTCGCTGACCTCTATACTTTTTTCCTGGTGTCCAAGACTTCTTGGAACCGAGTAATAATGTTTCGTGCATAACTCCGCCCACTTTTGTGCAAGCTTAGCCCACCATTAGCATGTAACCCCTTTCCCTCCGGCAACCCTTATCCACATTTCTCCCGGTCGTCTAGCCGTTTTGGAACCGAGTTATGAGAGTGGTGGCAAACTCCGCCCACTTCGGGGAGTGCCGCGCCCAGCGTTCACATTCAACCTCTACTTCTCCTCTCACCTCTACACATATTTTTTAGGTTCCTAAGTCATCTCGGAGGCCGAATTATGAGGTCTTGTAGAAGACGTTATGAGACATGAGTTTTCGTGGCAAACCCCGCCCACTTTGGTGCACACTTAGCCCACCAATAGCATTTAACCCCTTTCCCTCCGGCAACCCTTATCCACTTTTTTCCCGGGCGCTGGGGCTTCTAGGAACCGAGTTATGAGAGTGGTGGCAAACTCCGCCCACTTCGGGGTGTGCCACGCCCAGCGTCACATTCAACCTCTACTCCTCCTCTCACTCCTATACACATTTTCTCAGGTCTCTAAGTCGTCTCGGAGCAGAATTATGAGGTCTTGTAGGGGACGAAATCGAGCTACGTATCTTTGTGGCAAACCCCGCCCACTTTGGTGCATGGGTCGCCCACTGATATCAGTTGACTTTCATCTCTTCCCCAACCTTTTTCTACTTTTTTCCCATCTCCAGGAACTTATTGGAACCGAGTTATGAAGTACCGTGGCAAACCCCGCCCACTTTGGTGCATGCTCCGCCCGCCAACAGCGGTTGACCCCTTTCCCTCTGCCAACCCTTATACGCTTTTTTCCCGGACTGCGGGACTCCTAGGAACCGAGTTATAAGCCTAATTGCAAACTCCGCCCACTTTGATGTAAGCCACGCCCATCCCTGACATTTAGCTTCCCCTCCCCTCCTGACCTCTATCCGCTGTTTTCCGGTCTCTAAGTCATCTCGGAGCCGATTTATGAGCTCTTGTAGAAAACGCTGTCCGCTTCACGACACGCTCCGCCCATTGTGGGCGGGCCTCCGTTCACATCATGCGTGCTGGAAATACCTTAGGCATTGCTCCCCTGCACTAATTTCGTTTCTGGTCTGTAGGCTTCTTCTTAACCGAGTTATGAATATTTTCACTGAGCACCGCATTTTCTAGAGAACGCCCCGCCCACCGAGGGTGGGTCTCCTCAGTTCAATCTGGCTTACCAACCCACACCTATGCCCACTTTTGTCCCGGTCTCGAGGCTGTTTTGTGACTGAATTTGAAATCATGGTCCTCAGTACCACTCATTTCGACGCACGCCACGCCCACTGTGGGCGGGGCTCCGCTTAGGTAATGTATGTTTTTTACTTCTCGAGATATGGTACACCCATCCCAAACTTGACCTGGACCCAGTAGGTTGTTGTCCGCTTAATACGGAATTTCGTGACAGACAGACAGACAGACAGACAGACAGACAGACAGACAGACAGACAGACAGACAGACAGACAGACAGACAGACAGACAGACAGACAGACAGACATTATATATAGTAGGGATATTAGATGCAATACTTGCACACCTCTCCTCCTGTCTCACTTTCTTGTGTTTGTCAGTCTGCCGGTGCGAGGGCTCGACCTTGCGGAGCGGGGGGGGGTCCCCCCCCCCAACCACATTCATGGGTGAGTGGGGATTAGTTATTTAACTGACGTGAATGGTGGGGCGCTTAAGATTGGTTATTGAGGAATATAGGGATGGAATGTGGATGCTAATTGGCGAGATGTAGAAGAGAGAGATTGGTGGTATGATGGTAGAAGTGGTTAAAGGACGAATTTACGATGGAAAAGCAACCCATTCCAAATTGAGGTAGAGATGGTGAGTAGTACCAGAAAGAAAGCGAAACCACGAAAAACGGCCCAGAACCGGAGAAATGGGACCCCTTCCTTGTCCGTTGATTTGAGCATTGATGGGACTCTCATCGCTTTGCCCTCTTCAACCCTACGCTCTCTCAGCTATCTAATCACTCGCCACCTATTGTACTACGGCGAGTGATCAGACGATCGGTGGGCGGAGATCGCCGAACTCGCCAACTTTGAGCCATGCTAGATCTCAGAGGTCAAATCTTTCGATGCCGATTGCGTGTCTGTCCGCACCCTCAAGAGATTCACCGCTCTCCCCACTAGGCGATTTCTCCCTTCTTCGACCTTCGTTCTTTCCGTGCAATCCTCCTTTAAGTGATGATAAATGTTGTTTTACCGTTTCATTGCATAAACATATCCTCCCTTTCCTCCCCCGCTCAACGGCCCTCTGAAGAGAACGGGGTGGGGGAGGGAGGCGGGTTGGCGGGGGGGGTCTGTGTCGAGCTGATTTCGTCTACTATCGAGACGCCAGAATCAAAATACTAATAAAAACAGCCAGATGGCGAGGCGTGGTGGTCGGGCGTAGGAAGAAGTGATCTCGTATGGTTTGAGGTAGCCGTCGTGCAGTCTCATAGGAGGTTGGTGGGGCGTCGCCATAGAGACCTCCCTAAAGTCAGGGCGGCGGTCGGAACATTTCTGAAAAAGGGGCGAAATTATGATTACCCTTGGCCGGGGGGGGGTGGTGTGAAGGGGAAGCGGAGCGGGTATCATTTTGTCTAATTGATACCGGCAATCTACTAACAGTTTGCCTATTCCAAATGGTAGTTCAGGTTTTCGCAAAATCAATCTAAATCATCTCCGAACAAACTACGGACCCCCCATCTGCACATTTCCAAACATGTTACCGTTCTGTGCTTTCGTCCTTTTCATCCCCGCCTCCCAAATTCGGCGAATGCAACCCCTTGTTCAAGATGCGGAGCGGGGGGGCGAAAACAACGCTCGACTATGGGCGCGATTCCCTGCGTTGTGGTGTGGGGCACTGGTGGGGTGGTGGGGCGCCGGCCGTCTCCGCAATTACACACTCTTTCTCTTTGCCCATTGCTCGATTTCGATGGGGCGCGTTTTTTTCGGCATCGACGGCAGATCAAGGCGATCACCGTATCCGCAGATGTGTGGTGTGAAGACCAAGTGGAGTTTTGTATTGAAATTTTAAAATTTGAATTTCATGACATGCTATGGCATTTTCGACGCTGATACCAAATATAAATTTTCCGTTTTGAATCGTCGAGTTTTCAGTGAGTTGTTTCAGGCAGTGGCCGATGTCAGACTTTGCGATTGAAGCGATTTGGTCAAGATGGGAGTAATGTGAATCGCGCGAATCGCGCGATGGGCGCCATCGCTCCCGTTGTGCGGGTCACAGGCCGTTGTGACAGGGAGCGGTCAATCGCTGGCGCGCCCCCTCGATCGATACGTAACAGATAGCCTAGCGCAGCTCCTCAGCGCGCGATGGGCGCCATCGCTCCCGTTGGATGTGTGATGTGTAAGAATCGCGCGACCATCGCGATGGTCGCGCGATTCACATTACTCCCATCTTGACCAAATCGCTCCAATCGCAAAGTCTGACATCGGCCAGTGCACGCAGCACCAGGGTATTAGCTGCTTCGGAGAAGCTACACCTCACCTACGCTCGCTACAGCACAACTCCAGAAAAGGTTCGAAATTTGTTTTTCGTAAATTCTTTTGTAGGGGTAATTCAATGTCCGACACAACGCTACAGTCTATTTCACCTTAGTGCCGATTGGCGGCAGTTTACGCTGAATTGGTCCAAATCGCATCGTAGTCGTGCCAGTTTCAAAAACGGTTGTCATATTCGTGATCAGGACGTTGAATAACCCTCGCACGTGAGTTTTCAGGGAGTAGTGGGGAAAAAAAGGGGTAGCGCTAAACTGGTACGAAATGGCGTCAAAGTAAAAACCGAAAGTTACATTCGCGATGAGGGCACTGAAAACTCCCTAAAATACAGGATAGAAACAGAAATCATACCTCGCGCTCGTGCGGCTTGTAACTGGAAGGGGACATTGGAGGCAAAGCGGGAAATCAAAGGCCAACAAGCCCAAGGGTCGAATCCATATTACTCCATATCTCGAAGTCAGGTTAGGCGTGATCCTGGGTTTGAACGTGCGGTGCTTAAGATGCTTCCAGCATGCTCTGCTGATATCCAAAGGAGTACGTTGGAAACAGCTTATCTAAACGGCTTCTATCAAATGCGGCAAAGGCCACGTCAAATCCGTAGCCACGCCTAATCTGACTTTGAGATTTCGACTGTAATCAATCGGTATTTTTGTCGAATCACTCAAATTACGAGCGTGGTGTCATCCCTGTGGATGGGTATCCACGTACAGAGGTGATGAAAGGGATCAGTTTGGTCGTCTAAACCCGACTGGCCCTGAGGAAATTCATTTAGAGGATCCATTCCTCGTGATGTTGTAAACACGCTATGATCCTCTGTTATAGATGACATCCTTTTTGCGCACAAACATCCACTTCAGAAGATGTTACTCCTATAGCAGAAGTGACTGCAAGGTCTACACAGGTAAAAGGAAGGATCTGCGGTCGCTAGGGAGCAAACAGGTGTAAAAAATCTGTAAAAAATTAGTTTCGCCATCAACGACTACATACGGTTAGAATGACCCTAGCATTGGATGCTCACTATGAGAGCGTTCAGAGTTGGCGATCATACGTGCAATTAGGCGAGTAGGCAAGTAGGCGAGCAGGTGATTAGACGATTAGGCGATGGCTCGTTGGGCGTAGCAAACAAATCGATAGTAATCGGCGATCATGAACTTAGGGGAGGGACATCACAAACGGGGCCGTTGGTAAGTGACACTACTATGGCCGGGAAAGGGGAGATCCTCCTTAGGCTCACTCCCGAGTGCTGTAACTAATTCACTCAGTGGTTTACGAGCTCACTGCCCCGCTCGCATGACGAACGCCAACTCTGAACGCTGCCTAAACTAACATTTCCCTACTTCGATATTATTACTGCGTCAGTTTGACTGCTAGTCATGAACTCCGGGATGAAAAATGGTGTATGCCTGTGCTACAATATGAGCAGCGGGAAATACTGCATTGTCAGCGTGTCAGTTTCACTTCGAGGCACATCCCAGACTTAAAGCAACAGTTCAGGAACGGTTTCGCGGGAAAAAACCACCAATAATGAAGTTGTAGATGAAAACCAGACGATTAATGTATGAAAAACTGGAAAAAAACGTCGGGGAGGGTCTTAGACAGGTACTCTCCCTCTGCCGCTCAGCAATGGATAAAGACGCACGTTGGACGAGTTGTCTGAACGTGCCCGCTGTAAACGCGCTCCATTTTTCAATCAATTTTCCCTGTGGTCCCAAAACGAGCACGATTGCCGACGCGTCCAATGACGGCCGGCAAGGGGGCGGGATTGGGGAAATCCCCAAGAACACCCATGTTTGAGGGACTTTCCACCCTGTTTTTGAGTTTCTGAGGTAAGTTCGTTTATTATTTCCACTGCATATGTTCTTCACTAGGGCTCGTGTATCCCTCAGTAGTAGTGGCATTGAAATTTTCGGACCCTCCCTGAACTGTTGCTTTAAGTAATGCAGTGATATCTTGGCCGCCTATTGTTAGGAAGCGATGTCCTAAAGAACAGAATGTGGCATTTTGTGCCATTAGGTATCACGCCGAACAAAGGCGGTAGAGTGCCTTTCATATTTAGCTGCTGCAGCTGCAATGCTCACCCCTCGATGGACTGTTGCCTGGCGCTCTCTCATCCGTTGCGTTCTCTCGCCTCATACTTTTCTCCCCGCTCAGTCTCTCATTTCTTCAGCATAGCCGCATACGAAGGTAGGCTAGCACTAATCTTGGTGAATTTCGACGGATTCATTCAATTTCTTCTGTGCTGTTCCTATCCTATTTTTTTTTGCTACCTACCGATTTTGCGCCAATACTATCAAATTGTGTAGGAAAAAGTGCGTCCCTCCATCTTGCGATAGCGCGTTGTACACCGACCACGACCTGGTTGCCAGTTCTGTTAGCGGTAATCTAATCCCTAACTTCCATCCGCAGCAGACTGCACCATCATCCCATGCAATGGATGAGTGTGCTGTGTTCGTGTAGCTGTTGGAGGACGTTATCACAACCACAAAATCAATATTGATATCACACTCTGATATGATTTTGCAAACGAACAGTCACTCATCGACAGCAGCTGCTTTTGGATAGTTGGTGCCTTAAGTCAACGAGGTTGATTGCTTGAATCCAGTGAGTTTTCGAAAAAACCCTCATTTACAGGCATACCATGTGAGGAAAAAAGCCCGAAGATCGGCAAGCCTTCCATCTGAGTTACTTCCTCACACTTTCTGTAGGCCCACACTTTATGTCCTACAATATCCTCAACAAAATGATCGTGTGAAACGAGAATTTCCTGCTTATAAGTATAGAAGGGCCAAGGCAGCGTTCAAAGCTGGCGATCGTACGTGCGAGTAGGCGACCGGTCCCGTTTTTCACAAAAAGGACATGTTTTACGCGGCCTTTAACACATTGACGACCGCGCGCGTTTTGGCTTTTTTGGCCGTGTGGGACCGGGCCGATTTTGCGAGTGCGACCGCCGCACCTCGGATCCGTGAATTTTTATTGATAACTTTTTAAAGCACCAGTGGTACAAAAACATCTCAGTAACAGTCAATGCGTAGAAGGTAATAGAGTATATAGTGACGAAGTTCCGATTAAAGAACATGTAATGGTAATGAAAAAGGAAATTTTAGTCATTTTATCTGTAGTGGATGCCAAAAGCTCTTTTGATGTGGTTATACCAAGTGAAACATGTATTTTTCTGTCTCTTTAGATTTGCATTTACTTTCACTACCCTTTTTTATTGACGTGTTCATGAGAATAGCATGAAAACTATTAATGAACCAAGCCGCCGGTTTCGGTGAGCTTGGAAAACTTCTTCTAAACTGGAGCATATTTGAACAAACAATGACCTATGTCGTTCACAATAATGTTATGTTCTAATCCATAGAAGAGAGACAAACAATTCGGGAAAAAGCTGCGCATGCCCTAGAAAAAGGGATGATAAGGGTGAGACGCGGTAACGCGTCTCAATGTCCAACGAGGTGCGCAAAGTGAGACGCGTTACCGCGTCTCAATGTCGTCAATGTGTTAATGTATAGGCAACATAATGCCCCTGCATCTTGCGATAGCGCCAAAATATGTATTGATCGGGAGATTAGGATAGTAGGGGGATACTCCGCTGAAAAGACTAGATACGTATCGATCGAAATCGCCGGAGAGTAGTACACAGATTACGATATAAGGATAGTGGTATAGAAGAAGAGTAGGAGATTCAGTAGTAGATCAGGGTTTCGCGCCGAAATGATAGGCCCTGTTCATAGTTCGCGATTCGGGAGATTAGGATAGTAGGGCACACAGGATAGATTAGGAAGGAGTAGGTATGATGCGCTGACAAGCATTGTGATACATATCGACTGGAAATCGGCCGGAGTATAGCACACAGATTGACTACAATTATAGAGTTAGTAGTGTAGAAGATAGGAGTAGGAGACTTAGTAAGTAGATTATGGTGGGAGGCGGTCATATGGCGCATCCATTGGCATTAGAGCGCACAGTATCCAGGACAACTCGTCCGTATCACACAGCTGCTAGACTTCAGCAATTGATCGATGTGATAATTTGGGCCCTCAAAAATCTCGCTGAGTCCCAAAGATCTAAAAAAAGAGTGGGTAGCTTCGTTGGCCTGATGCCAAGGCAAGATGAACGGAACAGAATGTGTTGCGCGGACGAGTTGTCCGGCCACAGCAGGACGTGGTAATTTACGGCCTGTGCGCTCCAATGCCAATGGGATCGCGCCATATGACGCACACCCGATTAGGGTAGTGCGCCGAAATGGTTAGATACGTATCGATCACTTCCCAAGATACTAAATCTACTACTTACTCTCCAGCGATATTAATCGATACGTATCTATTCTTTCAACGGGGTACCTACTCTATTACTATCCTAGTCTCCAAAGTCTTCAACTATGAAGGAAACGCTAGGCTCGCTATGGCCATACAACCTGATGACGAACTGTAGATCTCCATAAAGAGGATAAAGCATTCCACGTTGATCGTCTCGCTTAGGATGCGCCACGCACTCTTCTTCCATTCAGATTCGTAGTGGCAATTTGGATGCGATTTGGCCTAAACAATGACTTGCCGGGGGGCCAGTGTAGTGTAACGGCAAGTCATCGTTTTGTCTTCTTGACGAGTTTGCTTACTACTTAAACATTCTCGGAGAGAGAGATACATAGCTTTGCTGTCCCAGACGACCTGGGATTTGATCCTCGGACCGCTCGTGTAGTGACCAGCGTCAATTACCACTAGACTTCCGCCCCATATGCGCCTTGAAACGCTGATCTCGACTTTACCTTCCGAATGTGTCGAACATCGCAGTTTTAGAGGCTATCAGCGTTGCTTTCTTCATATGAAGCGGCGTCGGGCGAAGCGGAGGAAGGGGAACGATTTTTGGTAGCAAAGCGCAGCGCAATGTGGCGGGGGAGCGGTGCGACTCGGGGGTTAAAGTCCGGGCAAAAGTCCGATTCGCTGCCCTCTATTGTACTTATTCGGGCACACATGTACTTAGGCCGGCCAAAGTTGCAGTGCCAAGAAAGACTTAATAAGGGCGAGGAATTTTGGACAACATGAAAATCGCTCACCCCCATCCCCCCTCTCCTCTAGTCCTCCAAGGCTCAGATCAAGGAGAGGCTACTAGGTGGAGAAGAGGGCTGTTGGCTGTATGGACTCTTTGCATAATTTGCATAATGATGCCCACTCCTCCTCCCCCTTTCTCCATAACTGACCAATGTCGCCCTCTCCACGGCGCTGAGGGGTATAACCACCAATCACGTTCAATGATGTCGTCAAATTGCACCGCCCTCCAGCCATCGTGATCACTGCCTTTAAAACAATCAGTGGCAAACTTTGCCCTGACTACATCAAACTCCTTATGTGGCTAGCTAGAAAGGCATATATGGACCAACGTGTGAAGAGTTTTCAGGGTTGTTACCAGTAAAGCTAGTGAGCAGCTTCTCAAAGAGTCCGATCTCACGAACTCCTGCCTAGGAGCTCGTAAACTACTTCTGCGCCATTCACCTTCTTAGTTTCGCTCGGAAAATTGCTTCAGCAGAATTTGGAAAGCTACTTCGAAGTCATTGCCCAAGGATGCTAATAGGAGCATGCGAATCATGTCGAATGGTAATCTGGATAGCGATTAAAGGGCGATTAAAGGTTCTTTTTTATGGCAGGCATGAGGATCGGACTCTGGTTGCTCCTAGTTCCAGTTGTTTATTCATCAAAACTCACACCCAAGGAAAATGAACGGCGCCAAAAGATCTGTGGAGCAAGATTTCTCAGTAGGTTCCTCAGCTCAGAACCAGATCACGTTTTTGTTGACTCTGCGTTCTTTACTCCAATAAGCGCCTTCAGAAAAAAGCATGGCATTGTCATTTGGAGGACGGCCTGCAGGAAAAGGCGAATATCCATGGGCTGTGTTCGTAGCAAGAGGTAAGACAATACATTTGACAAGAAACGTTTCCCAATTCCTTTTTTCTTTTCTCAATTTCCTTTTTCACCTTACGGAGCTAAACCTAAACCTAGCGCTATGGTCAAACTGACAATGGAAGGATACCAGGTCGAAGTGGCCATTTGTAACGAGTTGTACACCACTGTTTTTGGACGCTGATCTCGAATCTGTTCTCCAAATCTGCGGAACGATTCTCTGAACGTAGTTATGAAGCGAGATAGTGCAGTGGCAGCGGCCCGGGCCGACGAGCAAGAGGTCGTGAGATCGACTTCTTGGCGAGTTCTCAGCTGCTTTTCTTGAAAACATTGTTCAAAGGACTTCTTATGCATGCTAAAACCAGCGACTGCCTATCCTATAAAAGGAAAGAGCTGGCAAAGAGGTGAGTATTGACCTGTGAAAATCACAGTCTTATCACCAGCACTGTAATAACGCTTCAGTCAATTGATAACATAAGTCAAAGCATTGAATTTATGCGTGTTGCTGACAAGAGCTTAGCTAATCTCAGTTTACGGG
Source organism: Ostertagia ostertagi (assembly GCA_036418205.1). NCBI lineage: Eukaryota > Metazoa > Nematoda > Chromadorea > Rhabditida > Trichostrongylidae > Ostertagia > Ostertagia ostertagi. The sequence goes on from MU893254.1 coordinate 15,813, forward strand.
TGCCTACGTGGCACGCGAGCGCGGCCAAGCTGGCACATACGTACAAGGCGACACATCAAGTTAACTTTATTACATGCGTAACACATGTAGGTGAAAAAGTGACTTGTAAACAAATAAAAAAAACGAAACGACAAATAAACGTATGGTAGAAAAGCAAGGAAAACTAATATAAAACAATATAAAACAGTAAGTAGCGTTAATTGACCATGTGTAGGTAATGAGAAAGGGCCTTCTTGAACCTGGCTAGTGTGGCCGGTATTTGCACCACCTTGCTCATTCTCAGGTACTCTGTACCAGCACGGAACGTGAAAAATGATCGACCGACTGAAGAGCGTGGTTGACGAAAAGAGAGTTTGAGTATATCGCCTCTAGTCCTGGATGGCACTAGCTGGAAAAATGCGGAGCTGTTTATATGAAGAACCATAGAATTTCAAAACCATTAGAATGTCATTCCTCCTCAGCCTGAGATGCAATGGATCTAAATTGAGCATTTTGCTTCTGATTAGTCCACGAGGGATACTTTCGTAGGT
>MU893255.1:0-36277 GCA_036418205.1 Ostertagia ostertagi
CTCGTGGGACCACGGAGATGTTGCGAACGGCGTCGTCTCACCTTGCACACGCAATTTCTGTGTTGAAGGGGCAGAAACACGGATGTTAGAGGGTAATTTCAGCCGTGATCATAGCACGAAGTTAACATAAAGATGTGAAGGTAGATTTTAGTTCAAAGAGGCGTGTAATGTGATAAAAATAAGGATAAAGGATAAAGCATTTGCCGTTGATCAATCCCTTTTTGGGATGCGGCACGCATTCTACTTCCATTTGTACATTCGTAGTGGCGTTTGAATGCGATGTGGCCTATACAATGACTTGCGGGGGCCAGCCGATGTACAAGTCAGTGTTTTTATCCTCCCAGACAAGTCTGGTACCAATTAACCGACCCCGGAGGGATGGAAGGCTTGGTTGGCCCGGGCGACTCACGACCCAGGATTTGATCCCCGGACCGCTCGCGTGGTAAGCGTGCCACTTGCCACTACACCACTTCCGCCCTGATGAAGCAGAAATTTCACTTCTCACCGCGAACCATTAGTAGCATTTTTACATTATTGTTATATTTGCACACTTATTTTGCCATCAAAAAAGTTTCATATAATCTTCTATAATTAATTTAAATGTAATTTAAATTCTTTAATTTAATTTGAAAATTTAATTTGGTTTTATATTTACTTTTCACAATTTTTTATCTGAGACATTATGATCATAACATGAAAGCGAGAATAGATTCAGCAGAAAATTTACGAAGCTCAGAAAACCTTTGCCAAATCAAAACATGCCTGGCCACATTGTGGCTGTAGTAAGTCATAGTTATGTTAAGGTATTGTCTATAAAATTAATGCAAGTTGAAATTTAGGAGCACAGCATGGAAACATGAATGCAAAATTCCATGTGTGTCACATGTACAGTGCGGCCTGCAATTGTGACGCGCATACGCGTCATTGTATCATCAGCGTGTTTATGAGCGACTTAGCGCTAGTCTGGCACTCATCTCCTATAATACAGGCATAATATCTCTATAAGTATTTACAGTTCTGCAGAAGGTGCAAGTTCCCTCGAGTATGGCGCTATTTTTTGAAAAAAAAAATCAAGGCAAAAGCGGGAAATGGTTTATGAATACTGTATGGTATCGCTTTATTTCGCTTTTACCCTAATTATATTCAAAATCAAAAAGACGTCAATTAAAACACGTTGTGACGACAATGCGAGTTTTGGCTTTTTTGGCCACGTGGGACCGCGGCGATTTTGCGGGCGCGCTCGCCTCAGGTCGTTCAAGCAGATTTTGAGTGATAAATACACAAATAATGATCAATACAAAACCAGATCAGTAAATTGTAATGAGCACAACCTACCTAGGGGTACAGTAGTGGAATTTTGATCGAAAGACATGGAATAACAATGAAAAAGCGAAATTTGTCAGAACTAGCTGCAATGGATCTCAAAAGCAATTTAACGTTGATTAGTTCAAATCAAAACACGCATATTCATTCATCTCTGATGTTTCGTGTCTACTTCTACTACTGTTTAAATCTTCACATTCATAAAAAGAAAAAGCAAACGAAAAATTTATCAAACTAAAGATTTCGTATGGTTCAGAAATCCTCTTCTGAGTTAAAGCATACGTGACCATTTTATGTGCCACTATGTTTGTAGCTACGTTAAGGTTACTTCCATGGAATAAATACAAGAAACTTTTAAAAGAACCGTGCGTGCGCGAAAAAAAAATGAGTGTAATGGGTGCGGGGGATATATATCCCGCACGGTCCGACATGGCCTGCAATGCGCGGGATTATACACTGCGTTTCATAATTATAGGTCCACCCTAAATTTTTGCTACCCCAAAGTTGCTGTGCATTTTTTGGAAATGCTGCTATCACCGTTAGATTCCTCATCACGGAAAACCTTCATAGTGTTTTTCTGACAAAGTTCCCCCCTCAAGTAACCCAATTAACTTTTTCAGAACGAATTTTCACCGTTTCATGAATATCGGGCCACTCATAAAAAGTTTCCATTTCTCATGATCCGTGAAGGGAATGAGGGAAGCGGGGATATATGTGAGCTTAGTCGACGTCGAGTTTGCCATACCTCGTATTACTCGTATCTCTTCCCAGTGATAAGCTCAAACCAGAGCCCTTACTGAAGTTTGATGGCTGAGAAGCAGAACTGCCTCCCATGTCGGCCGGCTCATGATGCATAAGCAACTATGTGCGAAATCCCGGTCTGTGCGGGAAGAAGAGTAGCCTTGGTAAATAATGACAGCGTTTCATTGAAAATCAAGAGGAATTGGGCGTCTTCTGTCGAATTGGATAAGGCGTCCGAACAAAGTCCGTGCTGAAATGCGGCCTTCCGTGAGCAAAACCACCGTGTTGGTGAGTAAGCCAGCAGAGCAATACATCTTCAGCGGATTGATGAAGCGCGTTCCAAGATTATTTGAGCGCTACAAGATCGCACGTCTCCATTTCTCCGTGGAAAAGGGCTCAACTTAATGAACGAAGGTGTGGCTGCCAAGACCCTTCGTGATCTTGGACTCCACCTCCTTGTTTCATGCTACGGGTGATCTGGAATCGGCGTGAAAAAGTTTATTCTAAGTGGATCTGATGGAAAATGAGGGTACAGGAGGGTTCCGTGTGAAAATCGCAGATGGTTTCGAAGTAAGGTAATTTTGGCGGAGAATTCCTTGTGGTTTGAGGCACCTTTGAACGACTGAGCGGCTAGAGCTCGTATTTGTTTCCTTTCACGAGGATTCCATAGGGTATCGTGAAGTTCTTCTGAAGCGACTTTTACCATCTTTTCGACAACAGCCCTCTCGAACCTTGATTTTTACGCACGATAACGCAGCTGTCCATGCCGGTCCTTCCACGCCAGATGGAATTGCAGGAAAAAATGTGGCAGTTATCTGGTGGCCACCATGTTATGAATCAGATTCCAATAGGAGAATCATTGGGCCTTAATTGTTATAAAGTTCCACAGCAAAGAAAAGCAAAATGGAACAGCCGAAGAGCTGAAAACGTCGATCATCAGCGCCAGACAAATTTCGATCCTACTGTAATAGCTAATTTGGTTACCAGCATTCCAAAACGTATTATTGTGTTCCTTATGACTAATGGAGGACCACCACATTATTGAAATTTTTACGTTTTTTTGTTGTAATAAAATCTCTTCGACAAGTATGTGTAGTCATATTTGCGAAACGGTGAAAATACGTTCTAAAAAAGATATTTCAATAATTCTGAATCGAGATTTCTCCAAAAATCGAGTATCAAGGTTTTTCGTTATGGGGAAACTATTGGTAATAGCGGCATTTTCCAAAAATGCACAGCAACTTTGGAATAGCAAAAATTTAGGGTGGACCTATAATTTATGAAACGCAGTGTATATGACACTTGGCCCTCAAAGCCTTGGCTCTGCCACCTGGTTCATCAAAACATGGGACCGCCTGATGAGTACTTCGTATTTTTTTTTATATTTTTCAAAAATGTATCATCATTAATCTATCAACAATTTTATCAGTGATGACACGTATGGTTTCCCGGCTCTGAAAATGTGTGCAAACAGTTCAGGAGCATTGAAAAATGTCAAATAAATCAGATTAAACTATGCTGTTTCGTGCGAAATCGTGCGCCACATGGTGGCGCACGCGGTACGCAAAGACAATGAACACGATAACTGGAGAGTGAAGCGGTTTCGATGGCGTCATTGGACACAACCTATGGGCTACGCCGTTCATCACGTTAGAAATCGGTGGATGAGCCACCCAAAGATTTATCACCAATGACGTCAGAGCCGCTCCACCATTGCAGTCGACCGCGTAGGACTTTCTAGTCCACATCCTGGAAACAAAGATTAAGTTTCCCTTCAGATTTCTTTTTCCTTCTCTTCCACAGAGATTCTTCTGCATCACCCAGTAGATTTTCTTCTCTATTTGCTTGATAATATTTCAAAATTCCACTGAAGACACCCCGGCTGCGGAAAAACATGCACAGCCTATAGCGTGTCAAGAACACCCCATTTCTCTCCTCATAGGGTAGTTAATTGGTATCAGTCTTCTCGGGGAGGACAGTAGCTGTGAATTATACGTGGGCTGGCCTCAGCAAAGTCATTGAACAGGCCTGATCACATATAGATGCTTTCACGGTCTAAAATGAAGGTGGAGTGCGTGGCGCACCCCAAAAAGGGGATTGACCCACAAAGAACGCTTTCATTGTTCGCTGTATCCTTTCGCGATATCTTCATATATCAATAATTCCATAGCGTCATTTTTTTATACGAGAATTTTGCCTTAGCTCAGTCGATTCTAGTTTTTCACCTAATTGTGTCATTTGATGGCTCTCAACGACTCCCTAAACACAGCCGTCGTCGACCGAATATGGGCGTCTCTTTTACTTCAGATGGTGGGCTCGATAGCGTAGGCGCTGCCATTAAAGCCATTTTTTCGTTAAGCTTAACAGATGACATAATGAAATAAAACCCAAAATGGTTTGCCGCAGGCGTGGTTTTGCTGTGTTCAATGAACTTCTAAGCCTTTAGGTTGGCCGCCCAGCACCAGACCAAATCTGGGGCCGCCAGGTCTGGAGCAGCTGGACTTGCACAGAATTTATGACGACTTGTGAAGCAGGGTGAATATCGCTTGAGGATTCCTCAACGGCACGTCGAGGATTCTCTGCCCGATCAGAGACGATCTCTCGCGCGGACATTCACACTCGCCATGCCGTGCCGTCTGTGCTCTCCGCGCGGATGTTCACTCTCGGCACTACTCTCGCATGGTAGAGAGCTATGGTCGAGGATTTCCTCGACCGTTATTCACCCTGCTTTGAGTGAATAATGACTTAAGTAAGATCCTAAGCAGGAATTCATATTTTTAGAGGTAAATTCCTGAGCTTAATGACCAGTTTTTTGGGTACAATGGAATTTATGGATGTTATGTCTTTTCCAGAGCTCGCGTTGCATCACAGGAGCTTAGTTGGGCCTCTATGGTTCTAGAAAAATTTTTTGCTAAGATTCCTCGTGATTATCCTCAAAACCCCTTTTTCTCTCAGGGCAGAGAGCTCCACGTGGTCATACCACATTCGTATCGTCACTGCTTTACTTATTTGGGCCGTGGCTTAACAGTCGCAAATTCATTTTTGAGCGCGAAGCTTTGTACCCAAGCGTAACCGTGGGTACAAGTTTTCACCATGTATAAATTGATTTACCACTAATTTATTTACCTGCTGGGGGAAGCACTAGTTTGTAGAACTAGCTAGAGAATATGCGATTCAGGAAAGAGTGTGCCCCTCATTCGCAGGATCGCTGAAAAGTACATTACTATCGGAGTTTATTTATTTATTTATTTATTTCTACACACTGAGAGGTGCGCACAGTCAATAAGAGCACCACGGAGAAAAAGCAATGGAACAATAAAAGAGCTGCACTAGAGAACAGCATTTGCACTAAAAAGGACTAATCAGTTCATTATGAAAAGTAAGTATGGCGAAACTCCAGTTCGGGGGGGGGGGGCTACCCATTGTTTCTCCAATACTTGAGATAAGGATGAGAGCGCTCATGACACGTAATCGACTCATTTAATGTATACTTCTGATAAGTATCGGTGTAATGTGGGAGAAACCCAGAGATGCTTACACATTTCCGCCTGCCATGGTCCAAGGGAACGTTCCTGGACCAGGAGAATGGACACCTCTGCCTAGGCCTAAGGGTGGAGGAACTCCAGGGTGGATGACCTGTGGATAGGATGTAGGCAGGTTGTGTGGAATGTAAGACATCCACCGGTCCTTATCAAAAGTACGCTTGAAATGGGTCGCTTACTTACTATCTTATCCATAGTGTTGGATAGCCCAAAGGAGTGCTCTCTACCATGGATAAGGTAGCAAATAGAGTGCCCCTCCCAAGTGGAGTCCTAAAATATTCGCTCTTAGGCACTGGTCTTTAGGGAACGTTCGCTGTTCCTCCCTCCCTCCCGACTCGTATTTTACGTTAATCTCTTAACAAGAAGTTCTGAGATGTTTTTTTATAGCCCATAATAACTCAAGCTTGGCCGCTATGCCATAACGACTTTAAGGATTCCCTGGATCAATCTTTTATTGTTATAGCGCCCACCCACTGAATAGTGACTGCTGTTACAGTAGACCGCGTTGAGAATATTGCGATAAGGTTAATTGTCTTCGGGCAGCATGAGGTTTTTAGGCTTTTCTTCGAATGCTTTCGTTACACTGCACTTTTTTATCGGTTTTCATTAAAACCGAGCAAAATGAGGTGGATTTCATTAGCTTCCAGATAATAATTGATTTAGCACGAGCTCTCTGAATAGATCCAGCAGCTGTGTAGAGGGGAAATACCTCCGACTAAAGGGCTCGCATCAAGGGGTGAATAGACTGAGAAAATGTTCTTTGAGATATTTCTGAGATACAGGCCAATAGGACTATTAGAAAGCGCTCCACCTACGGTAGATGGAGCAAAGTAATGCGAGCTTGAAAAACGTCGGGGATTTGTAGACTCATAAACTATTTCGAAGAGCCGCTTTTAAAGGGCCACTAGCTCGCATCCGAGCCGTAGGTTCGCTGCGCGCCGCGTGCTCGTGTAGTACTTATTTCTATTACTATTAATCCTGATATTTCTATCTTCGGCGCTATCGCAATATACGGGCATTGTGATAGCAATGCATCCGAAACTGCGTAGAATGTATCCTTTCCGTTGAAAACCGGACCAAGCCTTAGACGGGGAGGAGAGACTCCAGGGTGCGTGGCCATTTTTATTTTCGTGGGAGTTCCTGCGCTATCCTATGGCTTAGTCCTGGAGGATGCCCCCTATACTGTGATAGCGCCTTATCTTCTTCTCCTGAGTAATTTCATCGGTTTTGAACCGCAAATCCATTAAAATATTATAGAAATATCTGTCGTCTAGAAAAACTGCTCACCATAGCATTCAGTGTTCGTGTCCACGGTCATACCCCAAGCAAGCTGAGCTGGCTTGGGACAAGAAGGTACTTGCGACCTTAATGGGATGGGATCTTGTGGAAATGGTAGGTGAGATGCTGTGGATCCGGCGAGAGGGTTAACCCTGTTAAATATAACGCAATGAAATTCAAAAAATTCAAGCACAGCAGCTATAAAGAAGAGATCGCCCCAATTTTACCACTATGCCATTGAACATCTACTATAAGTGATATTATTTTGAGGAAATAAAATACATGGCGCATCCTCTGAGCAATGCTGTAGTGAGAAAGATACCATCCCTTAGGTGTATCCAATTAGGGTGAGTTACAGCTTTCCTCCTCAGCTCAAGTCACCTAAAATTGAGACACCACTCATTTGCTCGAAGCAAGCTTAGGACTAAGCCTAGGCCCAATCATAGGCTTAGCATAAGCCAATGTGTAAGCATAAGCCTAAGCCTAAGCCTAAACCCAAGCTTAACCTTAGGTTTCAATGATCGCGCAGCTCTGGTGACCTGACCCCAGGAGAGGAACTGAACGTCTAACCATCCAATTGCTCCTTTGAGCCGCTCTTTTCCGATTTCATCCCTATGTGCAGTTGATTCGGGAAATTTTTCTGAGGGAATATTTTGCACTATGAAGTCTATTAACTAATAACAACTATTATATTCCATTAACTATAATTATCGTCTTCTATTCTCTTGACGAATACGTTCGTCGGAAGCGTATTATGCAATTAGTTCTATCGAAACATGTGATATAGTCGGATTGAAGCGTTTACGCGTGACATGCGTGGTGCAGAGGTAGTGGAAGTGATTGGTTTAACAGGAACGGCTGTGCTCAGAGAAGGCGCCCTTTATGTCGTTTTTGGAGAGAAGCGGAGTTTTCGTACCGCTCTAGAGCTGCAATTAGAACTCATTCACTGTTTTACAAAGTGGGCAAAAGCTACGGAAGCTCAAGTAAACTCTGAATTTTCATGAATGACTGATCAGTTTGTTTCCTAACTGTAAAGACCAACTAAACATCATCACACTGAAATAAAAAATAATATTGAATCCATCTTCAATTCTCTCTCCGTCAATTTGGTGTCTAATTTTGAAACCTTTCACGAATTTTGGTGCAGAGCCTCGATCCGCATAAAGGCAGCGATTACGATAAAGTGGGAGCGCATCGGGGAGGCATATGCACCACATGAAACGGTCACTTGGCTTGCCAAGGGAAGCGAGATGTAGCGCTTTCACGGAAGGCGCGCTGGTTGCTGAGCAGGACTTCGAAAGCACTCCGCCCCAAAAGCGATCCGCCCACTAGTTTAGTTGGTGATTTGGACGAGCTGCGTTGCAGCGGCACAACTGGAGCAACTCGATTGGAGCGTGGTTTGGCATAGTAGTGGCAGTGGCAGTGGCACCAAACGCGTTGCGATGAACTCGTTCATACGCCCGTTTCTTGAGCTGTCACCTGTTCATGAGTGAAAACCAACGGCCAAAAAAGGGGTCCATTTTGCGTTTTTTTACGGATTTCTCCGCTTTTTTGCCACTGACGTACCATTGAGCACCACCACGTCTCCTCTAAACCCTTCTTGAACCTATCGTAATCGCTGCCTTTATGGAGCTATCCAAATGTCAGGTGTCGTTAAGTTCACTTCGGACCCATATAAGTGCAGCTTGTTAAAATTTTGAAATTCTGATTTTTGAGCGTTCTGAGTCCTGGGCCCTTGCAGGTTGATCCCAGCACTTCAAAGGCGCAATAATACCTTGTGTCTACCGACATATTACAATGCATTTTGCAGGTTCCATATAGGTAAGGGGTTTCGATATAACACATAGGTGCATACTCCTATTATTTGTCATACTACATATTTGCCTTTTTACCATATTCCCGGTGGTGACTCTACACGTTTTTGCATGATATACCACCTACTAGATTAATTATGCGAAAGGTCAGAATATTTTGGTATTGCAAAAAACTTCAGTTGGAGAAAGGGCCTGGGGTGCACCTGAACGGTTTCTGCATGACGTCTCAAGTTTTCTGCAGTTCCTAACGAAGTGATGCAATCTTTGATCAGTTTTGCTCAAGGACTAGATTTGCAGACCTAAAATAGATGCTCTTAAGACCGTCTAGCCATTACTTCACTGCAATTCAATGAGAAGGCGGAATTTTTGAAGCGGCTGCTTGCTTCTCTGTGGTCTAGCCGTTCAATTTTCTCAGCGAGGCAATTTCGCCTTTTCGGCTCATTTGCTTGGAACCGCCCTATAATGAATAGTCAGAAGGCGGATGAGCCGTGAAGGAGGGAGCGAGCACGACATTTTTTTCAAAAACCTTTCATATGGAAGCTATAAGGAAGAGTGATGCTCGCTTTATAGAGGTGAACAAGCATAGCCCTTTTTCGGGGCTATATTGACCGTGAAATTGAATGACGCACACCTTCTGAATTTTTATGGAGCTGGGGTAGCCGTTGGACGCATTGGATCGAGAATGACAAATTTCGATGGAGTTGAAGGAGAAATTACTTGCGAAGCACGCGTAGTTGTTCACTCTCTTGTCGGCAGACTTTCCGGTGAAAGCACAGAACTTGACCGCAAAACTGGGTAGTCATCGCGAATCACTGTAATGGCACAAGACGCATCCGAATGTCTTTGCGGTTCCAAACACATATCGAGTGCGTGGCGTATCCTGAAGGCACTGATCAACGTCAAGCGCTTCAGCCAACTGATACTATATGTGAATGGATCACATAAATTCGCAACGGTCTCATATGTCCTAAGGTTTCTATCAATCACTTCTCTAAGCCTTCAAAACAATCAATAAGGGTCTTAGCCTCACTACTGGGGTGGAGGGCCTCAGGTAAACCACAGAATCACCGAATGTTCAGGCTCCTCTTTCCCAAATCTAGCGCGAAAACGACATGCTAAAGCTGTCATTGAGCGCTCTTTTGGTCCTCGCTTCCAAATATCTGGATATGTAGCTTAAAGATGCACATCAAAGCTTCTCGTTCAGCTATGCGGGGCCTCATCCGGCAATGGGGGAGGGGGGGGGGGCATGTGGTGTGACAGTTCTTGCCGGCTACAGAAATTCCAATTTTTGCAAGGAGGGAATCCCCGGGGTGCGTGAACCATTTCGCTTAAACTTTTACACCCACCCCGGAGCTTCCCTCCCTGAAAAAGTGGATTACTTCATGCAATATGAACTGTCGCACCACATGCCCCCTTACTGGATGAGACCCGCCATGCGCCTCACGACTCAATAGACTACTGATCAAAGCTCTACCAGTACTCAATTCTATTAATAGTAGCCCTCAGTTTTCAGTAGTAACCTTCGATTTCTGTGAATGGTTTGGTAAAAGTAACCTCTGATCTTTTTGTTGACGACGATAAAAAGCGTTCGAAGATCAATTAGCCATCGTCGACGTCATGTAACAGATAAGTGAGTAGGAGGTAAATGTCAGGTTCAGCCGAAGTGAATACGAGTTAATGTCAGCTAATTCGCATATTTTCGAGTCTAATTGTCCCGAAGAATAGTTTTCGGGGAATAGGAATTAATTCGGATACAGATAAACTTTATACGACCATTCAAAAAGGGTGTCACGTCTTGAAGATGATATTATGACAGTAATCACTCTCATTGAGACTACTGTACTCCTAAGGATCACAAACAGCTTCGAGAATGTAATTATCCCGGACAAACTGAGGCAGCGAGATATCAGATGATTAGATAAGCCTTTTATTAAATTGTCAAAGAAACGGAAAACTCATCTCATTGTCAGTCGCATTTGGCGCAATTTTATCTTACGGGTCGTGAATTTGGTACGATTATTCTAACTAACTATGGCGACTAACTTGTGAGAAAACATGATATTGAATATTCTTTGCAGGTTTAGTCGACGATGGACGATGTGTCCCTCTATTTGACTTGTCGCTTACGTTTCTGGAAGAATTTATTCTAGACACATTTCGAGCGTTGCCAACAATTACACTTGCAATGGTGAAGAAGGGAGCGGCTTTTTAGGTGGCCGAGATCCATCCTCGATAGATCCTCGACGCAAATATCTCCTCAACTAGGAAATGTAGAAGAAAGCTAAACAGGCTGTTAGAAAGCGCAAACCTTCCGCTTTCCAAAACTGTCTTCCTTTTTTCGAGATCTTGCAAAATTAGAGAGATATTGTCTTTCAAGAGGTAAAACTCGCATGGAAAATTTAGCATCCTCGACGTTCCCTCGACAAAGTTTGAGATCTTCGAGTTGTAAGGACTTAGATCAACTGTTCGAATATGCCCGGTAGTAGCAAATCCAGCTCTATCTAACCCTACCACACACTGCCAAAGGTTGTGAAATGGGGGAATGAAACCTTTTCATCGAGAGTGTAGATTTCGATGGTTTCGAGCGGGGTTTCGGCAAATCTGACCCACGGACAAACCGCGCTGCAACTGAATGCTTTGCTGTACATTAATGGAACTCGCTTATTCACATCAAATCAAAGTTAGGGGGGTCCCCAGTATTAGTATCGCTCGGTTGATGTAATTAGAAAGGGGACGCACAGAAGTTCTTTGAGAGTGACTGCGTCCGACGCATGTTTCACCCTTGAAGTTGCCACTATAGTTTTGGAAACTTTAGAAACAGAGGTCTAACTTTTCCGAACACGCTTTCTTATTGTCTTCTGCACGGGGAATGAATTGTTATTTCAAGTGACGCCAGGAAACAAGCCTTAATTTATGATTGTGATGAGAGAACGCGCCTGGTCTGGTCAACATCGTTATACAGTAACCTGCAGTTACGTCATATGTCCAAATGATCCGAATCAGAAAAGCTACAAAAACATTTCACGCAAGGTTGAATAAATATGGTGAGACTGTAACGCGGAGCTAATGCAATGATCTAAATAAAACGTTACTCTGTGTGAGATGGCAGCGACATCCTGAAATACACTGAATAGGGTAAATACTTGAGGAGCTACCCATTTCTAAGGACCGCATGTATTGGCATTACGATAAGATATAGTTATTACGTATTATTTGCTTATTTTTTATATTATATTTTATTTATTTATTTATTTATTCATGCGTGCAGTTGACGCGCCTATAAAGAAACAAACAATAGAAAACATTGTGGTTAGTCAATGAGGACGGTAGCCCTATTATCTTCACGAAACTATTAAAAACTACGATATAAAAGGACTCTCATATATGAACTTCTACGAGGCTGCCTTCAAAGATGTGTTAAATGCAGCCGATTGTCCCACGCAGCTGGTACCTTATTTTGTAAATACCTCTCTATTTGGAGGCGTTGTCCGTCATCATTTCGTGTTGCGAGGCGGCGGGTGCCCGACACGAGGCCCGTTGGCGTGATTTATAAATTGGGGACATTATGAACGGTGCAGCGAGTAGAATGCGAGCGTAGGTCGCAACAGTGCGTGCTCTACGATTTATGACGTACATTACATTTAATTTTGACGCAAAATCACTACAGCACGCACTGCGGCTCGTCCGGTGATTCTGCGCGATGGGCCACCTGTTGGGTAGCGAGGGCAACGCTTTTAAAAATGTAAGGAGAAACACCTTATTCGGGAAAAGAACAAGGTTGTTCCGTTTTTTTGTGAATGTACCTGGTTCCACGTTCAATCGCCAATCCGCAACGCGACCGCACGCGGCTATTTTGATAGAACTCGGTCTTGACGTAGTGAGAAATGGAGCGCATATCATTATAAACTGTATTTAACCATCGGAATGCCAACAGTAATACTATAAATGAACCAAATCATAGTACATGTACATGTACCCATACAAAATAAGAAATGATGGAAGTTCACAAAAATTTTTCCGAATTCAAAAATGCGACAAAATCAAAGATCATTGTTTTATTCAGGAACTGCAACCGAAGGTTCTGCTGGTAGTAGTGGTATTCGTACTGTGCTTCGTTGTCGGTGTCTGCGGAAACTCGTCCATTCTGACGCTGATACGTGGTGTGATGGCCGATCGACGAGCGAGAACACGGCGACAAGGCGATAACGCCATCCTCTACATAGCCGCCTTATGTGTTTGCGATTTTCTGATGAGCCTCAGTCTTCCACCGGCTATTTTAGTGAGTTTTTGAATTACCAGTAAAAATCATTATCAGCAGAAAGAATTGAATTTTCAGTAGAATTGTTGAGTTTGTACGCAAAAACTTCCCTGGAGAAAGTCACACGGCTTTCAGAAAATAAAATAGTATTTGTTGGCTACGATGTAGATGAAGGAGCGGTATTTTGTTGGCAGGATATGAGCAGGAACGTCAATTAGCAGTGCAGCGCTAACCCAGTTGAGGAGTCGCGCGGTGGGTACGGGCTACATTATGCAAGTATAAACGCTGTCTCGAATCGCGTAAGATCCACCCCTTTCCCCACAACATGATTTCGCTGCAACGTTAGCATATTTCCTTTCTGCTGCACTGTTTTATGAATAGAGTTGCCTAAATATCAAATGAGTGCCTACCCTCAATACCTGGGCTACCCTACCCTCAATATTTGGGCTACCCGCAATAGCTATCATCTCGAACTTTGATATGATGTGTAAGTAAAATGATGCTAGCCAGTGAAGGATGCTCAGAAGAAGCAATTTTAGGACAGTGTTATTGGTTTCTGGATCTTCGGCACATGGATGTGTAAGCTGCATCATGTGTGCGGCTCGGTGGGTCGAATCGTGTCCACGTTTCTGATCACAGCGATGAGTTTCGATCGCTACGTGGCCATATGCCATCCGCATCACACCTACTTACGAAGTCGATCCTTTGTTCTCGGAGTGATCAGCTGTGAGTTTCAATTCATGAAGTTCTGCAATATTTCTACTTTTTCCATACTATATATGCTGCAATTCGCAAAGATACATCGACGGCAGGTGATCAAATAAATGTGAGGTAGAAGAAGGGGAAACTGTACAAAACAAGAGGCGGAAAGTCCCAAAGTAACAGCGCGAGGCGCGTTTTTCTGCTTTAAGAATCTGCGTTCTAGACGGCTTAGAGGGTCTATCCATCTCTCTCGACCGGGTACCCGACAGAAGGCCTACCGCGCGGCGAGGGCATATAGATTACGGCGCGACTTTTCGTGCCTACTCTTGCGTCGCCGTTCGCCTTCTGGACCGCCTGCCCAAGTTGCTATCTGTGACCGCCTGACACCCATGGGGCTTTAGAAGCTTTTAGAACCGATTCTCCAAAAATTCGGTTCCCCGACAATTTTTTTTGTTGTTACACATTCTCTGTGAAATGCATTACTAAAAGCGAGAAAAACAAGATTTCGATCTAAAATAGTTTTGAAAATAAATAAAAAATAAGTGGGCCTTCCCTCTCTCGATAGATTTCTATGCCTTTCTTCTCGGATCTTTATCCTCTGGACCATATTCGGCTTTTGGGCTATTAGCTCCACCCACACGTTGCATGCCGTAGGTTTTGATCTCGCTCCTTCGGAAACCATTGTTCGCTTTTTCGGTATCTCTATAGTGCCTCTGGAGTGGTCCGTAGATCTCATGGTAATCCCCGCCTGTTTCGGTGCATGCTCCGTCCATCAAGTACTTGCTCCCAATTTGCAATTTTTGTGAGGAATGTAGCTTGGAAATAATGATGCGTAATTTTCTTGTGAATTCATTCGACAATGCTGATCTCCTTTTGTTTTCCAGGTCTTTCAATTCTGGCGTTCTTTCTTCTTTTACCGATGCTTACCTACGCCCGAGCGAAGGGAGATGGTGCTGCACGAGTTGAAAGCACTGGACAGCTTCAACATTACACGGGTTTCGGGAGTCTTTACAAATGGTTCGGATATGATGCCGCGCCGATTTCTATTGGGTTACATTCAACGACTAGTTGTTGATTCTCACCGCGTGCGTAAAAATAAAGAGCACGAACAGTGTAGTGCGCAAAGCTGGTTACAACCGCACGGGCAGAATTAAATATTCTTAGCATTGCGTCGTTGAGCCGATACCAGACTTCATGCCTTGGGGTTTATCGACTGGTACCTGACTTTCCTGAGATACAGTAAAGGTGCTCACATGTACGGCTCTTTTGCAAAAAATATATTATGTTCAGATCGCATCAGAAAACGACCAACGTTGTTCACATTGGAATTGGGTTGCGTGGCCCATCCCAAAAAAGAATTACGCTGCGCACTCACTTACTCCATCCTCATCTCAAACGACCTGTTCTTTTCGATTTCACAAGATATTGGGCGGGAATGAGAACCAGGTTCCACATACAACCAATTATGGACAAGAAAGCGGGGGTGGGGGGGAGGGGGACGTTAACGACGTCGCGGGATACCAACCGGGAGTGCACTTTGCAGTCAAGTATTTTGTGCGGAATCAGTGGCGCACACATTCAAGGACTCAGGAAATTTTCACCCTTTGTGCATTTTCGATGTTTTTGATGCTGCCTTGATGCATTCTATGCCATGTAATTACCACATTAACACCTGCAATGGCGAAATGGTGATGCTGCCGCGGCAAGTTGGTGATTGCTTACACGCGCGCTGTGACGTGGTTCGAATCCTGGCGGTCCTGTGTTGCCCGGCGCCAGGCTGAGCTCTTCCATCCTTCCGGCGATCGTTGATTGATACGAGCTGTTCTGGGAGGCTTAAAGACCGCTGGGACATGAATTAGTGGCTTCTTCCCAGGCAAAGTCATGTGTATAGGCCAAATCGCACTCAATTGGCGTTACGGTTCTGAATGGGAGCAGAACGCGTGGAGCATCAAAAAAGGGGATTGATCAACGGCAAATATTTTATCCTTTTACCCTTTATCCTCGAATGGGGTGATCGGGTGCAGAGTGATCCAACGGGTGTGGAAGTGATGTTTTATCTCCACAAAAACAACGGACCTCCGTGTAAGTGACCTGAGAACGGAAGGTTAAAAAAAAAAAAAGATGTGCGTGAGAAGGAAAATTCATGAAAAACCGTGAGAGTCTCAAATCGAAAGACTTTGAGATGTGGGAAACGAGCGGAGGATTGAAATCAAATATAGGCTTTCGGGAAAGTTCCCGGGGATCGAGTGGAATAATCGACAAACTATAGGATATGAGCCCTGGATTCCGTACCTTTTCCAGCAGAAATTAAAAATTTAAGGAAGAATCGGGACGATTTTGCTACTTTTCAGAACATTCATTCTTGGTTATGTCGTGCCGTTGATTCTTATTGTGTTCTTCAATTGGAAGCTTATTCGTAAGCTGTACGTTCATAAAAGGTCAGCTATTTTCATGCCTAAAAAAAGGATCTCCGACAGGATTTCTGTAGTAAATGGATATGATTGCAGAGTGCTGCCACGATCTTCCATACCACTTCGACGAGTCGTTATGTATACGGTTTTAATTGCAGCTGTCTATTTTGTCTGCTGGACACCCTACTGGTTAGTTTAAAGGAATCTTCCACGGACATGGGACCAGTGGGCGGGACCGGAAGTGTGTTTTGCGACGAAATGCATGGTAGGTACGGATCCACGTTCATGGGAAGGTTTGAAGTGAATCCTGTTCACGTTCGTGCGTTCGACACGTGGATCCGTACCTACCATGCATTTCGTCACAAAAACTTCCGGTCCCGCCCACTGGTCCATGGTCCGTGGAAGATTCCTTTAAGGGGTGCGCAAAGGATATTTCATTCTCAATATATATTTTTTTAAAGGTTCTCCGTACTCTACGCCATAGTGATGTCATTGGTTGGCTTGCCAACGACGAATAGTGAATTACTCCTGTTTGTGATATATTGCGTCCATTTATTACCGTATTTCGGGAGTTCATCGAATTGGATTCTCTATGGACTTCTCAATACCCAACTTCAGGTATGTCATAAACAATTTACAGATGTTTTAAAAAAAACCTTGCTGAAAATAAACAACAGGTTGCCTTTAGTCGCATTATGTCAGCAATTGTTTTGTTTGCTTTGCCTCGTTGCTTTTAAGTTTGTTGTATAATTAATTCTTATCCTTTGTTCATGTGTCTTGCATGTGATGAGTGAAATTAATGAATTTTGCGTGTAAGGACGTTTGATCATTTGTCGCGCTAAAATCATAATCACTTGTACAGTACCAACTGAGAACCAGTGAGAAATGCTAAACAATTTTTTGTATCGGATGACATTTAGCGGCTAAAAGAAGGTCCATTTCTTCCAGATGAAAAATGAACACACGGGCAATGAGGACCATATGAGCGTTGTGACGATGGTGAACACGAACAATCACAACTCTGACATGAAGACCGCAAGGTAGGCTCTTTTACCGAATAGTTTACCGGTCTAGGTAGCGTATACTACTGAGCGCTATCACTGTAGGAGAGACATTCGGTTCTCCTCCTCAGGTCAGGTCGTCAGAGTTGCGCGATCATTAAAACCTAAGGTTAAGCTTGGGTTTAGACTGAGATTTAGGCTTACGCTTAAGCTCATGATTGGGCTTAGTCCTAAGCTTGCTCCGAGTAAATGATAGTGTCTCCAATTTTAGGTGACTTGTTGAGCTTAGGAGGAGAACTCCAACGCACCACAACTGTAGACCTCAATAAACGGCCCAACTTGTGGAACCCCTAACAACGCCCACGCTCTCTATTTTGTCTGTCCCGAATCCAAATGTCCTTTTATTCCGAACTTTTTCAAATAATAAGTGATTTCACAAACATCCACACTTTTTTGGAAGACCGACATGCTTGCGCTTAAAACCAAACCACCACGGAAGTGGGAAAGAGTCAGAGTGGGAAAGTAAGGATGTTTGATGTTTTGCTGGACATTCAAGGATGGTTCTTCGATCGATGGGGGTGTGTATCATTCGCTTAAAGACCGTTGTCATTGTGAATGTCAGATTCAATGGTAAATATGACATTTCCGTAATGTCATCATTAACACAGATTGCTACCTTTATCACGTACGAGTATGAAGTCGGTCACACGAGGCGAGAATAGACAAACCGGGTAGCATGCGGTAAAATGGGACTGGATTGTTGACGGCTATTATTAGGCTTTGTTCACGTTATTCACTTTCCTGATCCCAATCCTTTATGTCCCTCTTCATTTTAATAATGACATAGAGGTGTTAATGTTCGCAATGCTTTATGCTAAAGCGTATCGAACAGAACTTGGGAACCTTGCTTTTCTGGCGCTCCTTTACAAGCCTTCAGTTCATCTACCCTCTTCACCCCACCATGTGTGTATCGTACCCAACATAGTTCGCATCTGTTTTCACCGCGGTCGAAGGATTAGTGAATTTGTTACATTCGCTTCCTAACGCCCTTTATAGAATGGTCGGAAGGTATCAAAAGTTCTCCTAGTACTTCAGCGAAGCATGGGTGTCTGAACGGTGTCACTGTAAATAACGTAAATATTATAGGAACCACTGAAACTGAAAAGATAGCACCTTTGGCAGCGAGCAGATTTGATAGCTGGCTCTCTCGGGTTACTGTAGAACCCTTGAAGTGGATCATTCACTTGGACTTGGCCTAATGCTGTATACTTTACGAGACGAAATGGAAATAGTGCTATTGGTTTTTATCTCCTTTTTTTGAAAGTTCTAAGTACGGAGCAGTTCGCAATTTCGTGGAAAATGAAATGGGAGAGGAATCGTGACTTCCCACGTAGCGCACCTTTGTACAGTGGTTGAGCGTGGGCAAATGAGCTTGATTCGAATATGGTACTTTCTTGCAAATGCCGCGCGCGACGCCGTGCGCCGCGCCCCCGTGGCGTGAATCGTTTACGATCGCTTTAACGTTTACCTGAGTATCGAGCACTAATGTGGCGCTAGAAAAGGTATCTTAAAAACAAAGATGGAGCTCAATAATGGGGTATTATGGCGATTGAAACTGAGTATAGAGATGCGAAGTGGAACGACAGTGGAGAAAAAACTGAGAAAAACCGTCGACAAGGTCGTTAACAAAACCCTCTTTCCCACTAGCAGTGAAGGAGGCTGGCTTGGGAAAGAGGCACGTACAAACAAGTTTTCTGGACGGCACATTTTCGCTCTGGCTGGCGGTTGATACGGCCATCACCAGCTGATTTATAAGTGAGAAGGCGCGCACACTTCGGAGTGGGCGGAATAGCGGTCTGCCAGGCGGCTATAGCGAACAATGCATCTTCTGGGGCTTTATTGCCGCGCCGTTTGGGATTCTGAGCGCGGCAACGTCTTTAAGGGTACGGTAACCACGCACAGAGATGATGAGGAGGGATTGGTTTGGTCGCCTAAGCCTGACCTTTGCCTTCAAGGAAAACTTCTGTGCATTTCATAGCTCAATTTTCAGCTTCCATGCGCGATTCCTAGCCTTTCTCTTATGAAGAGCTTGTACTTATCCTGTAGTATTGCCTCCTAATATCTGTTCGTTTGCTTCTTTTTATTGTGTCTTTTCTTGTACCTGAACCACCTTCGCACTCTTGTGTGTCCTCTGAAGAGATTGGGGCACCTTCTAAGCTAGTACCCGGAGCCGCGCCTTCCTCCTGCAGCTTGCAATGCTGGCTGCCATTGCCCCCCCCCCCTCTCCATGGAATGGGTCCACCTCTCTTCTGGCCAGGTGCCCTCCTCCACCTTATAAGCTGTTGGTTCTATGAAATCCTTACCAATGCTTTTCTTATTTGATTGTTAGACCTTATGCGCAAAGAATATTTTTTTTAAATTTATTCACCATTACGTATAACTCGTCCGAAATTTTTCTTAACATTTTTATTGACTTTGTATAGTTTTTTTTTGATTTTTATCTCATTTTGTAGGCAAAGAATAATAGAGGTAAATAAATAAATAAACAAGTAATTTTTAGGTCAAACGCTGGTCGAAGCGTTGGTGACATGGCAAAAACGATAATCGATCGGTCATCACCGAGTGCGGTACGGTATACCTCAACTAATGGAGTCACTACTCCGCTTCAGAAAAAACGATCCGACACCAGTATGAAATTCTATCAGGATACCGCACAGACACATCTGTAACCGACGGCAGATGAGTTTACGTGGTGCTTCTCGGACCGAATCGGATCTCGAACATTGTCTCACAGGGACAACGATCAGGGAAGAAGAAATCAAGTGAAATAGAAAGCCTTGAAATAGAACTTTACCAGTCATATGTAACTTTTTGCCTAGGGCAGTGTTCATTATTGAGGTTCCGCTAAATTTCGCTGATGTTAAACCCATTCCTTCGAATGGGAAGTGAGGGTTTTGTAGTGGTATATTGAACCATTCTAGGAATAGGTAGGATAACGGCGGTTAGATCGCTTACCAGACCCCGCCTATCTCCGCATCTCGCCCCGCCCCTCGATTCTTTTATGGAATGATTATACTCTTTTGCAGTAACATGGAGGACAAATTCCACAACAACAAGATTGATCAAAAGTGAAACAAGGGAATGTCAGTTGTACCGCCAGTGGATAAAGAAGAAACGAGAACGTAGAAAGGACTGGGATTGAAGGCCTACTTTTGGGCTGTAGGCGACTGTATGACGAAGAGCCACAGGGCGCTGCAGGAGAGAGCGCAAACGATATGGCTGATGCGCTGCCGATAAGATTGTTGTGCTCAAATGACAGCTGTAGAGCCTGTCGTTTTGCAAAATAACGAGGCCCTGAGGTCATTCAAATACACTTCCGACCGCCAGTGCGGCACATTTTCAGGTAGCGACAGAAGGCCTCGCTGGCCGGCGAATAAGGCAGAGGCTGGTTCAGCGGCGAGTTGCAGTTTGTTCCGTATTTCGCCTCAAGACAAATAGTCTATTGATGTCTCACATCACACAGCACGCGCTGCGACTCGTCCGCTGACCCGTCTGCGTCTCTGCCTTCTCACCACGCAACAAGCCCCTTCTGTCGGAAGCTCCCTATTTCCCATATTCGCGCGCAGCTCCCCCTTACTCCTAGAAGAGCTTCAATATGGAATAAGTCTTTAATTTGGAAAAAAAAAAAACAGATCACGTAAGGTAGAAAAGATGGACGATTGGGCAAAGATCGCGGTAATCCTTCCATTTACATTAGAAGGAACGAAAATGAGTGTTAATTTGGTCAAGGATGCGACAAAAATTCGTCCTCATGCGGTTTCCAGTACTTTAGAAAATTCACTCAGAAGCAGGTGAATCACCTGAGATGCTCATTCTAAGGTTCAATTGCCGTGAATTTTCTGAGATAGCGAGAAAACAGTTGTGGACTTCCGAAGTGAACACTGCCTTTAGGTCCGGATTTTATTATTACATCAAATCCGTCTCCTACTAAGAGGAGTACGTGAAATCTACTTTGATAATGACCTGATGTGAATCTGTTGTAATAATGGTAATGCTATTGTACGTGAAATCCACGAATCTCATTACCGAAATCGGCTTTATGACGACTGAGTTCATCAGTTTCTAGCGTTATGCTCCTTATGACAGCATATCATATCTGTAAAGTGGTATTATCATGTGATAAGGATCTTTTCTTTGGTAAGCATTCTGTACAGGTATATGTAGAAAAATCATTTTGAACGGGTTCTATTTCATGTTTGTCTACTGTTATATTTGTAGCGCTAATAAATGATTCGCTTCATGTGCTGCAGCGAAAAACTAAAGTATCCCCAAACTAGGGCATTGGCCTCAGTTTTTGGTATTCTGAACTACCGCCCCGCCCACAAGGTTCGGGCTCCGCCCACACCGTGTCCGCTTTTAGCCAACCGTA
The DNA here is from genome assembly GCA_036418205.1 of Ostertagia ostertagi. Lineage (NCBI taxonomy): Eukaryota > Metazoa > Nematoda > Chromadorea > Rhabditida > Trichostrongylidae > Ostertagia > Ostertagia ostertagi. The sequence continues at coordinate 21,500 of MU893255.1, forward strand.
CGTGCTCTAAGGACAACTTCTTACCCATCCAGGACCACGCCCCAACTGTTTTCTTGGGTCTACGTAGCGTGCAGGAACAGTTGGTTACAACAGACAGACAGACAGACAGACAGACAGACAGACAGACAGACAGACAGACAGACAGACAGACAGACAGACAGACAGACAGACAGACAGACAGACAGACAGACAGACAGACAGACAGACAGACAGACAGACAGACAGACAGACAGACAGACAGACAGACAGACAGACAGACAGACAGACAGACAGACAGACAGACAGACAGACAGACAGACAGACAGACAGACAGACAGACAGACAGACAGACAGACAGACAGACAGACAGACAGACAGACAGACAGACAGACAGACAGACAGACAGACAGACAGACAGACAGACAAACTTCGACTTTGTATGTAGAGAGGATTAGACTGTAGAGAATTATAAGCACAAAGCAGGAATACATGCATGGATTCATTTAGCTATAATTATGAAATTTTCCCTCTACTTATAGGAGGTGTGGTTTGGATTTCTGATCACGAGCTACCAGACCGTCAGTGGAAATGGGCTGAACAATGAAATGTGACGCTGATTGTTATTCCAGTTTTTTTTTTCTCTGGCAGCTTTTACGGTATCCTTTTTCATATGTGCTCGATGATGTCTGTGAGGCAGGTGTTTGGGCGCAAATTGCCACCGCGTGAACGGTCTACAAACGGATCTAGCGAATGTTTAGGCGATTCGCAATCACAATATAACTGACCAAGAATCCACCGTAAAGCAAATACTTTGTGGATTTGCTATTGATCGGATTTTGCAACCACTTCACTTATCACTTCCACGAAGCACAGGCGTGGCAGCTGTCATACCAATTCCACGAGCGAGTTTTAGGCAGTGTCCATACTTCGCGATCGTAGATGCCACTGGGCGACTAGGCGATTAAGCGAGTAGGCAATCGTTCAGTGGACGGAGGAGGCGGATTAGAACGCGTGTAGTCTTACTCGTCTAACCGCCTGCTCGCCCATTCGTCTACTCGCTCAATCGCTTAAGCCATACGTATCATTCCCTTTATATGTGGGGAATCACTTATCGTCTAATCGCATAAACGATCGCGAACTATGTATGAACGCCGCCTCAAAGTGTTGATTACGATGAGATTGGGTTGAAGTGGAAGTGGAGATGCTGAATAATACCCCAGTGGCGAAAAAAGCAAAGAAATCCGTCAAGAAGGCGCAAAATGGGACCCCTTTCTTGCCCGGTGACATCCGATAATGCTAGAGTAACCAAATAGGAGGTCGTTTGCACATGCTAAACCGATAGCCGCTAACATTTCAGCAAAGATCAAGCTTCGATTGATGACGCAATCTATGGGAATGTTATGGAATACACCTCGAAGTGGAGTATTTCATCCAAATGATAAAAACAGTGATGCTGCTAGTAACACAAAATGGGCGGGGCATCGGCGGCGGAGGCGGAGCTCGGTAGGATTGGAAAGCGCTGGACTAGCGCCTTAAGCACGAAAAGGCCTTCCTAGGCTCCTGACTACTGTTTCCACTGGTGCATGTACTTACATGCTTCAGCACACACTTTATGGTAATCTATCGCTTCAAAGTTTCGTATTTGTATTCGTATTTGTACTTCGTATAGCATACATTATACGAAGTGAACGAATATGCCTACCCACGGAAACATGGTTCACGGTACGAGCTCAACCACGTCGTCGAGGTACCATAGACCATTACGACGTCCCTGAAACGCCGGTCAAAAGCGGTCTTGCACGGTCACAGCTAGTGTCTCCTGGGAAGCTGAGACGAAACGAGTATTAAAATGGATGAAATGTCAACAGAAGCACAGAATTGGAAAGATGCAACTTCAGTTGTGCGGTATTCAACCCCCCAATCCCCGCACCCCCGCCACCCCCCCCTCCCCCCACCACCTCCCCCCCCCCCTCGCCCCCTGCCCCTCTACGTCCTACCACTTCCTCTCCTCCGGCAATAATCACTGTTTTGTTTTCTCCAATGTCAATACTCGAAAACAAGTCATGAAATTAAATGTTATGGTCCAGTGTGTCTCCAATTCAAACAAAGGTTGACACTTCCGCAACATTGCTTCAGGAAGATATCAAAAAGGGTTGAAAACCTACACTGACTCCGACAATAAGAACGAGAAACCTAGATACCTTCCGCTTCCAAGAAATCGTATGCACGCTGAGTGCAGACCACACACCACAATGTTGCGACGGCTCAGTATGATCTGGTTAAATTATGAGGGGTATCATAGTGATGACTATAGCTTGGTAATGTCTTGTAGTGTAATAAGTGGAACTGATAAAGTTAATCATTTCTTTGGCAAAAAACATTTACATTTTGTGGAGGCAGTCGTCACTTGTGCTGTGTGGTCTGCACTCGACCGACATCTGGTTTCGGTAACAGTTTATAGTTAGAAATTAAAATTCGTGTCATAAAATTTTCGGAACTGTTGGCGGTGTAGAACTAACTCAATATAAACATGTTGAACGCGTGAATACCAGCAAATTTCAGGCTAGTTCTTCGGAATCCTCACTTGGCCGTAATCACAACATTCCGTGAGTTCATTTTGGCCCCGTTACAGGGCTTGCGCCATCCCCTTCGTGTTTCTTTTTCGAAAACCTTTTTTTTATGGAAGCATCACCTATGGCCTTATATGACCACACAGAGCACACCTACACAGAAAATAGGGAACCATCTCTCTCTACATTATTTCTATGGGGAATGCTCTTTTGCGTCAAGGTCCCACGAGTAGATCGCATCCTCATTCAATAAAGTTGGAAATCTTCAAGGAACTCATTTTGTCCAATAGCGTGATTGGATTGTGCGGTGTATAACTGCTGCGTATGCGTTATTCAAACGTGAAAATACTACGACTGAAACAGAAAATTTCAAGGAACCTCGAAGTTTCGTAAAATTTTTGACTCCTAATCAAAAATTTTTCAAAGGTTCCCCACCAAAACTAGACCCACTTCCCAGCCATTTTGGAAATACACTGTTGACACGAACAAATACTATCCCCCTTACACGTTGAGGACCTTCGGCGTTACCCCCTGAGATTTCTAGAGCACGCTCGTTACTTTCCGAGCATTTCAACACCAACCTCATTCTTTTCTTAATATATACATTAAAGGCAGAATTTACGATGAAAGCTCATTGGAAATAAGGGTAGAGGTGGTCAGTGGAGCAGGGATGAAGAAGAAACCATTTGAAACGGCCCGAAACCCGAGAAATGGGACCCCTTCCTTGCCCGTTGATGCGACTCTCATCGCTGTGCCCTCTTCAACACTACGCTCTCTCTGCTATCTAATCACTCGCCACGTATAGACCTGCGAGTGATTAGATAGTCGGTGGGCGTACCCCGCCAACCGCGCCAAGAGTGAGCCATGCTAGATCGCCGAGGTCAAATCTTTCGCTGCCAATCAGCACCCTCAGGAGGTCCGCCTGTCTCCCAACTATGCAATTTTCCCCTTCTTTGACCTTCGTCTTATCATGAAATCCTCCTTCAATCTGCGCCCCTTTTTACAGTGACGATAAGTTGGAATCAGTCGACTCTCTTTTCTTCCCGTATGGTCTTTCCACGGATTTTGACTGCTGAATTTTCAGTGTACAGTGAGTATGATTCATTCCTCAGAATAAATGGCCCTATTTGACCTTTGATTACCACTTTCGGGAATTTGGCCGCTCTTTCCTCGATTTTTGTCGATGATTTGAATAGAAAAATTTTCCGCACAAATGATCATAAGAAGAGTGACGAGAAGAGGGTTACGCGGAGCGGCAGGTATGAGAGTGCGCCCAGCGCCAGTTATTGATAACATTGCTAATTGCCTGTCAATAAGATGATCATCCTGTTTCGTGCTGTGTTCAGCCTCCGACTCTCGTTCCATGTTTCTGCCCAAACTCATACCATGAACGCACTAATAACATACCGCGATCGTTCTAGGTTCAGGGGATAGGTCAAGGGATAATACCGCGAGAAATCCGATGTTTTGCACTTGGCATAGGCTATTTCATTGTTTTCACAACTCTTTCATCATCGACCGGATGTGCTCTGTAGTGCGGTCGCAAAAAATCCGCTTATGGGAAAGATTCAAATCCATGGGAGTTTTCGGTTTTGCTGGCAATGCCTATGTTCGCGCTTTCCGCATGACCATCTCACAGTGCTCAAGTTACTTATTGCTCGTTAACAGCCTCTGATCATCATCATTGACTGAAGTCTACAATAGATGCCGTCCCAGACAACTCTTGAACTAGTTAACTGGCCTCGAGGGATGGAAGGCTAGTTGACCTGAGGTGGGATTCGATCCAAACCGATTAAAATAACGCCACATCATCTCGCCTTGAAGATGGTGCGTGCCGAATATGCATTCATGCTCTCATCGGGAGCGAGTCGTCTGCTTGGGCTCATCTGCGTAACTCTGGGCAAAGAACTGGCTCATTACAAGTCGAGAGCTGAGGTTTCGTTTTTATTTATTCAAGCAAGCGTTCGTAGCTGCTCTTCTCCAAGTTTCTCGAAGGACTGACACAACGGGATCTCGCTATTTCAATCGGCCGTCCATTTGATCGTTTCCACTTTCCATGTCGCCATTCAGGTGATTATCTTCGTCCACCTATTATCTTCTTTCACTAATGCTTTCCTCGCCCACATCCACTTTTCTTCTGACTGCTCGCACTGCTATATCTGGGATTTTGGTAATGTTCTCTAACCATACATTGGTACGATGATCTTAAAGAGTTGTACCTATCACAGCATTTCGCGGTCGGGTTCTTCGTTGGTGGGCCAACTCAACATCTTTTACAACTTTTTCACTGCCGACGTGCAAGCTCGCAGCCATAAGTGTCATGGTTCCCTCAAAGTTTTCGTATACGCGACGTTTGAACCTCATTGGGACCCTTCAATTAGTGCGGATAGAGCTGAAGCGGTTGAATGGTTTGATTTTTGAGGCTTCAATTACTAACCATAAAATCCACGCTTGAGCTCGACGGCAAAGTGCAAGCAAAGTTCTGGTCTGGGTGTATCCAGTGAGAGCATGACGTAAGCTGATCATGAATTCTGTCCAGCGAAACAAAGTTTTCGCCCAAATAATACGGCGGCAGTAAACTGCTTCACTATTAACTTTCTGGAACACGACCTGTCGCGCAACATAGCTGAGAGTCTAAAAAAGGCAAAAGATTGATGGTGTCAAAGTGGAGAACTGTAAAAAAATTTCTTTGTCACCGCCTGAAAACCAATACACGATGACTTCGTGACTATGGTCATGTGACCTTAAGAGGCTAATTCGCGTCAGTTCATCATTGTTTTACACTTTTATTTTACCCCTCAGTCTTTTACCTTTCTTTTTTCTAGCAAGAAAAAAGAAATTCGACCTAGCCTGAATTTTCGCTCAGGTGACCTTTCCCGTGGACACTAAGAACAGCTGGTTTGATCGCATGCATGCTCTGTTTTTCTCAAATACCCGACAGGAGGCCCGTCGCGCGGAAACAAGGCAAAGTCAGCGGACGAGTCGCACCGCGTACTGTAGGATTTCGCGTCAAGTTAAATAGAATGTACCACTGTACGTCCTACATCGCACACCACGCGCTGCGAACTCGTCCGCTGACTCTGCCTTTTTGCCACGCTATGGCCTCCTGTCATGATACCCGTTTTTCTCTTAGCCTGGTCTTTGGTAGATAGCTGCAGGCTCAGTGACACTTTCCGAGCGTCAGGCAACATCAAGAGCATCAAAGAAATGATCGCGAACTCGTATGTCGTCGCCATGCGCACTAAAGCGTGTAGTTGCGGTCAATCTTTGATGCATATTGCGTAAAGCACCATGGTCAACTGCTCCCAGTGTTTGGCTTCAGTGGCAGGCAGCTGACAATTCATTGCCAATAAAGGGTGTTGTTTCATGAGGGCAACACTTTTGTTCATGGAGCAGATAGTTAAACTCAATATTAAACAACTTTTTCTTTTGTTTTCCATCGTAACTCAGCCGTTGGGCAAATAAAAGCCGGCAGCAAACCTATCACGGCACTCTTGGACCAGCTCCTCTCCCTGATTTGTATCCTTTCAGTGCACAAATTCATCATGCTTTCAACTTCTTTGCTCTCTAGAATGTTTCGTGCTTAAAGGCAGTGGTCACCGACTGAGGTGTGAAGTGAATTTGATGCGCCATTGAGCGTCATTGGTAGAGGGACGTCGGAGGTTGTCCCAGAGCCCCCTCCCTCAGCGCGCTGAGGGGTCTGCTCCATCAATGACGGCTAATGACGGCGTAAAACCCACTCCAACACTCCCCCCACCGCCATCGTGTTCACTGCCTGCCTTTGAGGAAATTGAATTGTGTAAAACCTTATTGGAATATTTTCAGTATGAGAACAGCTTTCGTCTTTCTTGCTCTCGCCGTGGCAGCACATTGCTTACCAACAAGAATGGAAGACTGCGAACATGTAGCCGACCGTGATGGATGTATATATGACCTGTACCAATCAGGCTACGGGGAGAAATACGATTTTGTGAGTGGATACGGCGCGCTGTCGGACCGTTGGTATCCATTACGCAGGTCTTTGAACAAACGCTTCACTAGTGATTGACCGTTCAAATATTGAAAGCCGTGAAGAATTTCCACGAGTCATTTTCTACGAGCTCCATTCAGTTATTGTATGAGACTATACAAGTTCTTCTTTTCACCCAACATCTTTGCACACTACGAATAAAGCATTGTAACTTTCCAGTCATTTTATTACCATCCAATAACAGTACAGTAATAACAGTCATTGATTTTTCTTAGGAGAAAGTGAGTTAGAGCTACTGTTAGATCTTAGTTAGATGCTAGTTGTCGTTTTATGCGAATTTCGCTAAGCGGGACCATTTTGAAGGTCAAGAATTTGAAGTATTTTGCCTTAACTGCGGTGACAATTCGACTACATCTCCGGTGGAAACAAGTGCATGGCTCATATCACGAGTACGACCCGAGAGCTTAGATGAACGTCTCAACTCCCTCCTCATAGATATTAGTCCGATACGTTCGGAATGGACTTGAGAATGTTCTAATCCTTAAATGCAAAGTTCGGGCTCAGACCCACTTAATAAGCCCTTATAGTGGTTAGAAGTGCGTGGGACGCAACTGCAAAGGCGCGCCACGTTCCTGCATCGAAACGCGTCACCAAGACGCTAGACGTTAAGGATTTAGTGTGTGAGCTAAGTTTATCACAACGCTAACACCCTATCAGATTCTACAAGGTGAAGGCGACTGGCCAAAAACAAGGCAGGGCCGTTCGCCTGGATCGACTCCGGCTATAGCGGTTCGGTACAAATTGCAGAGTTCGCCAATTTGTTAGCCCAGTGATTCTCTTCTGGAATCGTGTCTGTCGATATCGGTACGAAAATCGCCATTTTGGTCGGTATCGATTCTGAGATTCCGAATTTTAGCGAAGGCCATCCACCTATATGAATGGAAGGAGGTCAAATAGGTCTCACTATCGAAGGTCTTTGACAATCAAGTCGCCGTTACTCCGCCAAGCCTCCAGCCTACTACGATGGCTAGCCCTTATCGTAATGTGGGCATCATATACGACGACCGGCCTATATGCTCCATGGTGTCTCAACTCTGCCAACGGGATTCCAACCTGATAAACTGGGCGAGTGCTGCACCATCCATACAGCACCCGACTTTGGCTATGACCTGATTATCGAATAACGTCGATAACTGATGAGTGGGAGCCTCGCCTCTGTTTTCATTTCCTGGGATGTCGATGATTCATTTCCGGATATCGATCACAGTCGCCTGGACACCTGAAAAGAAAAACATACCGTTCGTGTTTTCCGCTGCATCTGGCTAGGAAGAGATGGTAGGCAGAGTGGCCGTTGTAAATGTATGTTCACACCTAATAATCTTTTTGACGTCCCATTTTTAGGTATGTTTCTCTCAACTTCTAGGCCAGCATGAGATACGTAACGTCATGCAGGCCATTTGGGTGCAACTCGTGGGACACCGTCCTAAATAGGAACCAAAATTGGTTCCCATCGGGACTGGTGGGATTCGCGAGCTAGGGCTCAGGTGGATCGAGTATGGATGTCTACACCAAGAAACGGCAGTGACAGGCTGGGCCAAGCCCTGTTAGACTAGGTGTCAACTCAGCACAGTCCTGGTTCTGCCAGCTCAAATATCATCTTTGGCGAAAAAAAACAAATTTCTTGAGAGCGACTCCGCGGGGCGGCCCGTGGTCGATCACCAGATCTCTTCGATTCAATAATATCTTTTTTATGCAAAGAACCGAGGTCCTCAGAGCGTTCCCAGGTGCGATCCATAACGACGATAAATATGGCGCTCACACTCGGACAGGAATCAATTAATCGACAGGAGGCTCAGCCGGTCGAAGTGACCAGTCGAGCGCCATGAAATCACGAAGGCGCATGGGTTCCCTTGCCCCTGGGAGCCTTTCAGCCGTAAGCAGAGTAATTTGTGAAGATGTTAGAGTGGCAATGTAAGTGGCTGGTGTACATCTGTGGTGGTCCCGGCATTGACTCCAGCGAGGTTGACCCTTTTTTTCATCATTGAATTTCGCCGATTTAGTGTAAAAAATCCCTGAGGCACAAAGCGATCCCAAAAGTTTCTTTTTGCTTCGAGCCGGTCAATACGGGTGCAAAAACCACCACCTACATCGATGTCGATTATACGACAAAAATCATAAATTTTTTTCTCAGTGGCCAAATGGGCCCTGTATGTAGAGAGCCTTTCAATCAAAGAAGATCCCTTGAATTCACGTTCTGTCTTTATGTCAGAGCGCCCTGCTTCGACCCGATCGACACAGCACAGGTACGGTCAGTTGCAGCTACTGCCAAGGCCCATTGGAGAGCACATCCCACTCCTGTATGACCTGGCCTTTCCAACTTAGCCCACTCGGAGATGAAACGTACTCTGAGCTGGCAAGGTGCGGTAAATCATTAGATAAAGGAACCTAGAGCGATATGTGATGGCTGGTAGGCAAAATTGTGTGCTATGACGGATGCGATCCCGCACCACTGCAGTTCCATTGGGACACTTCGTCTTGAGCGTTCCTAGCGCTGCTGTTATAGGTGCCGCCAAAAAAAATTAAACAACTTTCTCTTTTGTTTTCCATCGTAACTCAGCCGTTGGGCAAATAAAAGCCGGCAGCAAACCTATCACGGCACCCTTGGACCAGCTCCTCTCCCTGATTTGTTCATTCAGTGCACAAGTTCATCATGCTTTCAACTTCTTTGCTCTCTAGAATGTTTCGTGCTTAAAGGCAGTGGTCACCGACTGAGGTGTGAAGTGAATTTGATGCGCCATTGAGCGTCATTGGTAGAGGGACGTCGGAGGTTGTCCCAGCCCTCCCCCCCCTCAGCGCGCTGAGGGGTCTGCTCCATCAATGACGGCTAATGACGGCGTGAAGCCCACTCCAACACTCCTTCCCCACCGCCCGTTTTTAGAAAGCAGGTCTGCGGACGTGTTTTTCATTGGCGGTCTCATGTGCATTTTCATAGAGGACAGATATCAAAGATTTACATTTACACACATCTGAAACTTATTACAGGACCGTGTTGTTTCCGGCACCAGACCATGTCTGAAGTTTCTTTGTAGCTTTAGGGTTATGGATAACATGCAGCTGGTAGAAGCTTCCAGAAAATCCTAGGGTTGAACAGTAAGCTTGATGTTTTGCAAGGAGGGAATGTTGAATCAAAGAGACCAGTGGCGCTGGAGGCCACGGCTCCTGCTGGGGCCAAGCTAACATTCGCGTTTTTTCGCCGAAAGATAGCGAGCGAACCAGGATTGTGCATGACATCTACACACCAGCTCAACAGGCTTCTTGTTTCGTCGTTAAAGGTGTGGACAGCCCTTCCCAAAGTAACTCCGAGATGCAATTAAATGCAACACTCCGACACAGGAAACCCATCGGTTCTCGTGCGAATCATGGTGTTGCACCCAAATAGCTCGCATACGTTACTAACTCATGCCGGCCTAGAATGTTGGAAGAAACATATAAACATAGAGTGTCAAAAAACTCGTCAGGTGCAGTACGCGCTAGATCCTGCAGACGCCGTTCAACAGCGTGCACGCATGGTTTCATACTCCACAAAGACTCCGATGTGGTCGGTGCGCTCAAAAATGAAGGTAAGTCTCGAGTGCCCCACAAGTGAGGAAAAACTGCAGATATACCGGGCAATTGGGCGAGAGAATATAGGGGCAGGAGAGACGTAGACATCCGGAGCATTCCAATCATGGGGCTCACGCCGTCTTGAGAAGTTCCCCTAGCCTTAGGTCATATCCCCTGACGATTTCATTGACTGAATCTGGAACCAGGGTCAACCCTACGTTGTTACGAGTAACAACGGGGGGTCGTACCTGGTTGAGTTTGTAGGAGGGGGGGGTCGTACCCGCTTCAGTCGCTCGAAATCACATGTGAGTTTGAGGTGAAACTGAAGTTTCTGCGCTCTAGCCCTTCTTTTTAATGGTTGAGATTGTTTCCAATTGCTAATAATGAGATGTCCTTATAAAAAATGCCGCTTTCAGGCCGGCTCAGCCGTTGTTAGAATTTTGGAGGTGAAACCAAAGAATTCCCTCTGCAGACAATGTTTCGATGGATCTAACGATATAAACAGCCTCTGTTTCTCAATAACTGACAACCACCCTGTTTATCGGTTTTGTCGAAAACTTTACAGGCTACCCTTGTGCTCACTAAGCGAAGAGGCTTCCATCTAGCGGTTTTGAAGGCTGAATCATGGATCCATCAACTCGACAAGTTTCTGTAATACAGCGAAGAAGAAACAGTGAAAATCTTCATAGAAATTTGCAAATCTCCATAGAAGTTCATAGAAGGTATAGTACGAATGGAACAATGAACACAACGGTGAAAACCCATAACGATAAAGCTTCTTCAGGACTAGATGATAAACTAACTACTCTCACAAATTCTATGCAGGATCAACCAAAAATCAAACAGTTCTGCCTATTCATATGTAATACGTGATGGTAGGAAACAACGGTAGTAATGATATTATGTGATACTCAAGAGTGTATGTACAGATACTACGAACGGGTACAGATCTTTGGGACATCAGCGAACTTTGAGCTTCTTCAATTGTTCGCGTTCAGAGTTACTCTCAAGTCGTTCGGCACTCCGAACGATGCCAACATGGACCTCTGTAAATTCTTTTCAATGATATGCGATTGAACAATTTTTTCTTCGTTCTTTTTTCATAACGCTCGTATATTCCTTTTGAGAAAACTAAGCACATTTATGATTAATGTTTCCCTCCGATAACGAGATTAACGAGATTTCAGGGGAAAAGTATTAATGACGGTCTGACGTTTCGACCATATCGTCGTTCTCAAAGGCTGAACGTGGCTGAGAGTGAGCTTGGCTGGCTTTATAAGTGCCACCTAAACCGCGTAACGCCTCCTTCCTAACATTCCTGACTGAAGCTGAGGGTATTCCGCCGTTCTTTCTCGTTTGTCTTTATCTGAGAAAGGCAAATTAATCAAGCCCTCACAAGTCTGGCCAGGCAAAGATGTCCGGTCGCTCTATCTTCCATTTTCTTCATGCCCATACCAGCTTATACCATTACAAACTGAATTAGCTAAGTTTGCCAAATCCGTTATTTACTCTGTGACCGCTCACTTACAAACCCTAAAAGGAGTAATATCCTGAGCTGAACGGGCAGGCACTACACAAACCCGCATATCCTATCCGCCCCTGGTTCCTGGTAGCTACTAAAGTAACTCTAGGAGGCAATGGTTTCTTGACCAAAAAGCGAGGATGCAGTCAAGGGGCGTTCATCTCGTTGGTGGAGGGGGCAACGCAATTGAGTAACTTCGTATAAGTATTGAACAGGGTGAATATCGGTCGAGGAATTCCTCGACGGGGGGTCGTATTTGCCCCTGTGGAAGACGGAGGGGGGTCGTAATTGTTGGTATCAGTATCGGACGTGGCGTGGTATCCAGTATTGGGAGGAGTGGAAGGGAGCACCTTTCTACTTTTGTCATTAAAATATTAAAGCGTAAGTGAACGTAATAGGAATTACTATTTGCAGGTTCCATCGTTATGCTCTTCAGCCTTCCCACGCGTACCTACGAACATAGGCTTCTCAAAAGGCGAGAAAACGAAGTGAAAGGAAGTTAAAGCACCGCAACATTTTATTGAGTGATAGTGTCCACTGTTAATCTATATCGTTGAAAATGCCCGAGGAGAAAATCGAGGCTTTAGAGTATTCCTGATCATATTTTGAATCTCGTATTGTATCGAACCATCAACAGTACCTTACACTTCTTTTTTGGTGCTGCAAAAGCCGTTGAGCGGAAACGAAACATGGTTCTGTGTTCCAATGCGGCCCTACAATATGCAAGAAACCGTATTGAAAAAGGGACGGTCGCTCTTAAGGACGCGCCTTGCTCTGAAGGACCCCCTTGTCTGCATGGACTGCGCAGAGCCTCGTAGCCATAGAGGCGGCGGATTCCCTTAACCTGTGGGGCTTCAGGACACTGCTTCGTAGATGGTAACGAGTACATGGGCCGGGAACAGCACTTGGTTTTTGGCTGAAGGACGGCTGAGCCTGGATCGGAGCCGTCAATGCTGTCAGAGAGGCGTTGAAAAGGAGAGAGCAAGCAAGTGAGGCTGACACGTGATTATAAGAACTCCTACGTTTGATCACTGCTGAGAACACTTCGGTTTTTATTAGCAACTCATCATGCACACGCAACACCTTTCAATTGATTCAAAATTTCGAGCGAGGACCGACGGCATGGCGTATACTAGACCGAAACTAAATAGAGCTGAGTGTCTCTGATTGTGTCAGCGACAGCCGAGAGATGCGTACCTAATGCATTTCAAGAGTTCCCCCCCCCCCCCCCCCCCCCCCCCCCCCCCCCCCCCCCCCCCCCCCCCCCCCCCCCCCCCCCCCCCCCCCCCCAACCTGATTTTCCTAGCAGTAATGTACAAAGAATCCTGTTTCAAGTGAAGAAAAAACCCCTCGACTTTTCCTCGACGCAGATTTCTCTTTAAGTAGGAACTTTTCGAAACAGATCAGGTAGCCATTTGGAAGAGCAAACCTTCTACTTTCCAAAACAATCCACATGTTCCCAAACAATCGAGAATTAAGAAAGTTAATGTCTTAGAAAGACCAAAAATCAGCATGGAAATTTTGATGTCCTCGACGTTTACTCGACGTGGAAAATCTAACTGAACAGGGCATCTTCAAAACAACTTCAGCGATGGTTAGAAACTGCAATCGAAGCTCTTTCGAAGCACACCTTCAACGCTCCAAAAGATTAAGTTTCGAGAAAGTTATTAAGGTTTGAAACATAAGGGGAGGAGGCGAATTTTCATGAAAACTCGCTCCACCGCGAGAGCCGCGCCGCAGCCGCGCGAGGAAATAGCTGCCCCTTTAAATTCAAGAACTCTCTCATTGTTACTGCTATTTATCATTTTTTTCTTATTGCTGTCGTTTTTTTCTTTCTGTCGTGTGTGTATGCGCGTAGAATGTCGTGTGTGTCACAATGGTACATTGTTTTTTGCAGGAACTTTACGTGAGTCGTGGTTTTCGCGCTATTGTCGCCGAGTGAAGGTGGGTTCTCCATTCCTATTCATCATTTCTTCTCATTACTGTCAATGTTTCTTTCTGTTCTGTGTGTGTACATGTAGAGTCAGTGTCCTGTGATTGAGAGGGGTGCCATATTGAGACCCCGTTTCACGGAGGGGGTCGTACCGAGACTACCCGTTTCAGAGGGGGTCGTACCAGAGTTGGGTTTTCCTCGGCACGATTTTCACCCTGCTTGGATGAAACTCTACGGAAATGAGGAATGCAGAATTTACCGTTGTCTTTCCTCCCTGGTTATCCCCCTCATCCTTCCTAGGCTTAATCCCAGTGTCACCTCATCGCGTTTTCCAAAGGCCCTCTTTTGAATACCCTCGCAGCCGTGAGTCCAGTGAGGGTTGAATCACACCACCCTGGTAAATAGCAAGTAACTCTGTATGGCTGATCCATCTTATTTCATAAGTCCTTGACAACCATCTAGATTCTACGGACCTTCGAAGCTCGTTCTTCGAACCTTGACAAAATGAAAAACTGAAGGCTCATTAAATAGAATACCTCTCTCGCCGTAAAGCAGTGAGACCAGCAAGTACTGTAGAACAGAGGCGTTCTTAGAGAAACGAGCAATGTGCTCCTTTCCACTGCACCACTGAGCGGAGCTGTTCGGCAATTTGAGAAAAGGCCTGAAAAATGGTTTCACCTTTTCCTGGAAATTACTCTATACTTCTTTACTGGAAACAACAAGAAGTCTAGTCTATACGCTAAAATTCTCTATTCAAAAGCACAAGAGCATCACTGTCTATCGTCTGGTCGCATTCGTAGTATACGCCGCGCTTTTGAAATCCATATACGTTCGTGATGGCATTTGAACGAGTAATTAGTCTCGAAAATGGTCTGAGGAGGGAAGCAGTCGAATTCCGGTTCAGTGCTCCTTCCGGGAAGTACAGCAAAACATTTAAAAACAGAAGGAAAAGTCTGAGAGCGGATTGACCCTACAAACTATGGACACTAGAACTTTTGTTACCCTCTACGCTACCACCCCTTCTTTCGATTTCGAGTCGATTTTAAAATGACTTTCAAATGGTTGAAACGTAAAACAACCCCATTTGGTGACATATCTGTGATAAATCTGCTTCAGTGACAAAAGGTCATTCTCCATATCGAAAAATTTGAACCATGAGAGTAATTCATCACAGAAGTGCATTCCTTGACATGACGAGATC
>MU893256.1:0-23422 GCA_036418205.1 Ostertagia ostertagi
CTTATTATTTCCAGCCGTCAAGCATTTCCTCCAACTGATGGGTATGGGGAGGTTGATATGTAAGGAACACTTAATTTCCAAAGCTTTTTCGTAGGTTCCTTAGCAATTTGATCAGGCTACCCTCTTGCTCCTTCATACAAATTTAATACTCCCTCCAACGTCGCGGATCTGCCCGCGCATGCTTGGCTTTAGGTTACTGTATTGTCTGAGGCTCAAAACAAAAGAAAGTGCATAGAGGGGAATCATAGCCTTTACTGAAAGATTATAACCATGACGACGCTGCAAGGCGTATTAAAGTGCACGTAAAGTGTGGGTGTTAGCCCTAAAAAGTCGAACGGACAACATTCAGGAAAATATCAACGAATTACCGATAACAACAGTAGTTGCACGAGGTTACGCTGAGCTTGAGTCATCGTGAACGTTCTATGTGTACGGTGGACAAAGAGTGTCTCAGAAAATTGCAGTCCTGACCTTCAGAAATAAGAGCCTAATGGATGTAAGTTGGAAGTAGTCAACGTTAACCAGTCCTTTCCCAGACATCATGCATTTTACGCTTCGTTTCACCTAAAAGGAGGCGCGTCGAGTACAGACCACACACCACAAAGCCGACGGTCTTCAAATTTTAAATGCTTTCTGCCAATGAAATGATTAGCCTGTTGCAGTTGTATTCTATCAGTTGTCACTAATTACAACTCTCATTTACCAACTATCAGCTATCACTATGAATCACTAGTTCAAATTTACTTGGAGGCCGTCGTCAGTTGTGGTGTGTGGTCTGCACTCGACGCGCTTCAGTTTTTTGAAACAGAGGGTACCTACCTTCAGAATCGTAGCGGAGCGATTTGGCCAAGTTAATAAACGGGTGGGCTAGCGGACAAGCATTTTATTGCATCGTTTCTCCCGTACAATTATGATACCAATCAAGCCATCACCATTACCAGGTTCGGCTGATCTGGGTGCGATTTAGCTGGAGAAATCACTGAGCTTAGAAACCATTAGTGAAACCCATCGGATGAGCAGCACAATCAGGGTGAAATCTTTTGGTGTGAACGGTGGAACTTTAGATGAAGATCTGATGAGTAATCTTCAGTAGCGACTCGTTGGATCTACCAAGTTAGTACTTCATCTTTGGAACATATTCGTTTGTGTTCCGTACTTCGGCAGAAGAAAAGATCTTCACACTGTGTCCACAACCGTGAAACTCATGGCAGTATGTTTATTTATTTATTTATGTATTGCACGACAGGTACGCCAACAGTGCCAGTGCCATCAAAAAGTCAAGAACAGAATCCATTACTTGAAGGAAAACGAAAAACATCAAAAAGAACGACCAGAAAGTAACACCAACATTCAAGCATGGGTTAAAGAAATAGGTCCAATTACAGTAATGTATACAAGGCAAGCAGGTCGGAGCTGCGTCAAATGTTGCTGAAAGATTACCTGCAGGAGACAGATTAATCGTGCTGACTATTTGATCATGTTTTTTTTACATCGTTTATTTCAGCACTACTTACAGATGGCCACCTTTGAAGCGCCTTGGGTAAAAAATGAAGATAAAAGGATAAAGGATAAAGCATTTGCCGTTGATCAATCCCTTTTTGGGATGCGGCACGCATTCTACTTCCATTTGTACATTCGTAGTGGCGTTTGAATGCGATGTGGCCTATACAATGACTTGCGGGGGCCAGCCGATGTACAAGTCAGTGTTTTTATCCTCCCAGACAAGTCTGGTACCAATTAACCGACCCCGGAGGGATGGAAGGCTTGGTTGGCCCGGGCGACTCACGACCCAGGATTTGATCCCCGGACCGCTCGCGTGGTGAGCGCGCCACTTGTCACTACACCACTTCCGCCCTATTATAAAATAATGGATACCATAAATTTCCGTGAATTATTTTGAGCTAGTCCAAATTTTAGGAAAGTCAAAGAAAACAAATAAAACAAATAAATAAGAACTGAATAAAGCACCTCGGATTCAGCCACAGTAATTGGATTAGAAGCAAGAAACGAAGAGAAGATTATTAATAGCTCAAAGTTCGTGCACAGCAGCTCAGCCGAACTCGAAGGTGTCAACGGGTCCACGACGATGAAGTCATGTCACCACCGAGGGTCGGCGAAATGATTAATTAGTGACACTCCACGACAACTAGTCATCCGCAGCCGAAGCGGGATTCGTATGGTTGCCAAGTGGCATCGGAACAATGGCGAATTCATGTATCACCCGGGTGATGGCCGTTTTTCAAAGGTCCCCCGTAGTGACACGCCCCTCCCCGCATGATGACACAGCATGGCTCACAGCTTGCTTACATCGAGGGGAAAAACTGAGAATAATGGAATGGGTGAAAAATTACTCAACCACACAAAAGAATCCGTACAATGGCTGTCTCACCCCATCATCCAGAGTCATTATTTCAGCACTACTCAGGCAAAGGCGGATCTGGTAAAAACATACGAGAATTTGCTGCACAAGGGCGAGCAGTAGGGAGACGTTCTTGTGGAAGAACGCATACATCCGGAGCGTCGCCGCAGAAATTAAATTAATGGCAGACGAAAGTTCGCTGAGTGGATATGATGTGGGGGCAACATACTGCTTTCAGAACTTCTCTGAAGAGTTTGGAACGAGACCCATTAGGCCTGGAGAGCAGACACACGTCAATCTGACCAGGGGGACCAAGTCAAACGAGTGCAGGGGACTTGGAAGGGAAGGTGATAAATAGCGAAGTAGAGCGGTATTATGGAAATCATGGAGAGAGAACACTTCCTTCGAAGGAACTTTCTACTGCATAGCTAGACGAACGTCATAATTTTTGTCTTTTCCCTTTTCCCTTTCAAAAGTTTATACATCTAATTAGATTGTAAGAAAACCTTTGAAGCTTTATGAATGAATTTTATGAAGTGTGTCATGTAGTCCAAGTTTAACTATACCGTTGGCGGCATTAACCATGGAAGTAAAAGGGAAGGAGGGGGCGTATAGCTCCACAAACGAACGTGCTGAAGTCTAGCTGTAATGCGGGTTTGCTTTATAGGTAATGGTGCCTAGGCATGATAGTTCATTGTTTACGTGGGCCTTTTAAATGCAGTGATTACGATAGTTCAAGAAGGGTTGTAAAGACGTGGTGCTCAATGGTACGCCAGTGGCGAAAAAAGCGGAGAAATCCGTCAAGAAAACGCAAAACGGGACCCCTTTTTGGCCGTTGGTTTTCACTCATGAACAGGTAACAGCTCAGAAAGCGGACGTATGAACGAGTTGCGCAACGCTGCCCATGCCAAAATACCAATTGAACTGGTGGGCGGATCGCTTTTGTGGGCGGAACCCAATCCAAATTGAACTACTAGTGGGCGGATCGCTATTTGTGGGCGGAGTGCTCGCAAGTCCTTGCGCAGCAATGCCATTTTTTTCTTTTCAAAGGATAGTTTTTTTCAATTAATGTCTTTTTCGTAAAGCTGGACTTTGCAATTATTATGATGGCTCTTTTTCAGAGAACTCTTGCTTGTCCTTAAATATCCATCCCTAATAACATTTCAGCTGAAGAAAGTACCCCTAGTCGCCCTTTTCATCTATGAAAAACTCTCCACTATTCTCTTGTTTTTACGGAATTACAAATTTGCATGGCACGTTGAATCACTGTTGCACTATCCACTAATGGACAACGATTTTCCATCTCTCCAGGCTGAAACTGTTAAGAATTCAGAATCTGTGGGAGAAATATGATTACGTGAGAAGTGAAAGCAATGGGGATGTGCTGGAAAAAGTTTAATCTTGTTTGCAATCTTGCAGAAGTAAATAAGTGCCGACACTCCTAATGGAGCAGGTCCGAATGACATCATGGTCGCTCTTTGCCTGGCTGTGCCTTTGCCAAACTCACACACCACCACCACCACCTCGCACCACTTGCACAAATTGTGGCAAAGAAAAACAGTGAAAGACGTCGAAAACAGTGAAGGATAAAACTCCGGCACTATCCGTCCACGTTGGAGATGTGCTCCGAATTGTGCTTCCATTCAGAATCATAGCGGCATTTGAGTACGACATGGTCTAAACAATGGCTCTGCGGAGTCCACCTAATGTATGAAGGTCACATTGTTATCCCAGAAGAACTGAACCAGTTTTCCAGATTAGTTGGAATGGGAACACAGCCAAGGCGAGATCTAATCTCGAATTTGACCATAAAACCCTGCGCAGAAGAAGTGGCGCCAAGTGTCACTGCGCCACTGCATGCCAGAAACTATAAACGGCAGATGGCAAGCTAAGGCAGGTACCTCTGCGCCACTGAAGGATCAGTCAAGGTGGGACGTACTCAGTGTTGCACAAGGAGTCCGATATCTGGGTAGGAGAAAGTGTTTGCCCATAGCTCGACATCTACTGCAATATGTCTATTGCATCAACATGAATCCGCCAAAGGTTCGGAAGATTGAGAACTGCATTATAAAGTACTGGGCGAGAGAAGGACAGCCAGCAAAAGTTAGAGAGAGTTGAGCAAAAGGGGCGGGTTTTTGTGCCCCAACGCGCAAATTGGCATTGAATAGGAGGAAAGCTTGAGTGACTTTCCAAAAATCAAGTTTGAGTGGCGCACTGGAAGTGCAGCGCGCTTTGCTAGCTTATCACTAACGAATTCTTATCGATGTTCTCCGGACTAGTTGTTTAGCCTCAGAAATTTTAATTTGCCATCCCATCCTCCACTAGAAATTAGGAAAAAATCCAATTCCAGAAAATTGTTATTATGAAGCTTCTAGGCCCGAGAAAAAGCGGTTGGACGTGGAAAATGGAATGCTTACGAATTGCTCGATGAAATCGGATAGAAGTACACTTTTGGGAGTTTTTGAGTTGTTAGTTGCTGTGTTTGCCGCAGTTCGTCTTGGGAAAGTTTCACAAAAAATGCTGGGTTGTGAACAAGATTCTTCGCCCCAGGCGGGACTCAAACCCGCACCTCTTGCTTTCCGGGCAAATGCGCTACATGTTACGCTCTCGGAGCCATTTCCCAGCTCAGCTCTTATGGTATACTTACCATAGCTTGTCAGTCCTCATGAGATGGTGCCCCAGTAGCGCGTATCCTGTAGCGCACTCAAAGAGGTGCGGGGTTCGAGTCCCGCCTGGGGCTGAGGTTTTGTTCACAACCCAGCATTCTTGTAAGCTCTTTAGTTTCTATTCGAAGAATCTGAGAGTGTTTCCCCAGTAGGAGTTAGACACTCAGCAGGGACGGTACAAGTTAGAATGCGAACCAAATTAGGCCCTGAAGGCAAATTTTTGTCAAAAAGTTTATCACGAAAGATTTCCCATTCCACAAAGTGGTCTTCACAGCAGAAGCTCATCCTCGGAGGTTTCAAAAATCAGGTTTGAGAAGTTCAGAGCCTTAAAATCAGTTTTGAGAAGTTTAGCGATTCCAAGGTGAGGCAATAGGGATACTGGAAGCCATACATATACGTCGATATGGCTGAGAAATAAATAAAGAGAATTGGTGAAGCGAACAATGGCAATGGCAGAGGTTCGATGAGAACAATGGACTGGGGCGGTGCCTGCCTCTGAAGTCATCCGACCTGATCATAATTGTCGTTTTTCCTCCCACAAACAAAATCCACTGTCTAGCCGACGAGTTTTAATCGCCTGCTAGCAGCAGTTTCGAGAACTGCAAGAGCCTCTTAATAATGGAAGAAATACAGCGTCTCGTCTGCGTCCTATTCGGAAAAAAACTAGTCGGCGACAAATTTACGAGAGCTGATTGGGCTCCTCGTACTCCACTACTACTGCTGCTTCTCCTCTTACTTCTAAGATTGGGTTTCCGAGAAGGGCTACTAAAGGAAAGAAGTAGAACATAGGGTTACACCACCAGGGTGAAAATGTAGTTCGGGGGGGGGGCCACCCTATCTAATCGAGGTGGAGTTGCGGAAAGACACACATATCTAATCAAAGTAGAGCTGCGGGAGAGGCACTTATATCTTATCATATCTTTCACTGAGACCGTGGCCTACGACTAGTACGTTTACCCTTGTCATATTATTCTATGGCTGCTACCTTGCTGGCTCTTCACTTTCCCTTCTTGCGACTGCCATGCGAGCCCTCGAAGAGAGGACCTTTCAGGTATCCGATTTTGTATGGAATCTCGAGTTGGTATCCCTATCTAATCATACATTCAGAGACTGTGTATGGATGGTGATTAGATATGACCGCCCTTCCGCACTCCACTAGATATTGTCATTTGATTAGATATTATGAGTGGCCCCCTCCAACTACATTTTCATCCACGAGCAGTCTACAAATTACACTTAAAGGCAGTGGTCACGATGGCTAGGGGGCGGTGCGATTTTGCCGAGGTTAAGCGTCATTGGTAGACCACGCCTTCAGCACGCTGGAGGATGTGTTGAGACCTCCTCGCAACCCCCCTCTCCGATCAGTGATGTTCAGCGGGGTCGTGAAAACCACACCTCCCTCCAGCTCTCCTCGTAATCACTGCCTTTAATGCCTGGATCAGACTAAACAAGGAATAAGGTCCTATTTGTAGAACTAGACGTTAACCTTGCCAATTTGTCGTTCACATCTTTCACTTTGGTATGAAAAAGTAGCCTTTGACCCCTATATTTCTTCCCACATACTATGGAGCAGGTACCCTCCCTTCCTGTTTTATGGCTGCTTACGTCACGAAATTCAGATCTGAAAAGCCGCTGGGAGGGTCCCGGCGAGGTTTGGAAATGGGTGGGGTACGAAACGAACATCAGCCAAGCTCGGCCCACAGTGGGCGGGGCATGCGCCGAAAAGGACGGTGTGAAGGTGCAAATTTCTGATTTGGCTCCAGAATAGCCCAGGGGCCGGAGCAAAATTGGTAAACGTGTGCACAAGGTTGCGAGGTCTTTTTATGGAGACACGCTTGTTCATGATCCCAGCGTTTATGAAAATGGCTTACCGTGGTCTACCTATGCCGGTCGGCGTGCCATAGTCACCTTGAAGGGCCCGTGGAATAACAGAATACCTTTAAACCTTAGTTTGAACCACTTGAACAAAATATACACAGAGTATAATGTCCCCCTTCGCGGGTGTTTAGCTGAGTACATGCAGTGCTTCAAGAAGAGTTTACCATACTGGAGAATTATTTGAAGAGAAATACAGAAGATTATCGATGCCGAGATTGGAAAAGCACCTATGTACTTTTTCTGGTTACCAGTTGTTTCCAGCTTAAATCTGTTGGGCTGACTATCATCAGATTATTTGTAGTATTAATCGTCTAGAATTATGCAAAAAAAAACTACAGAAAGAACGCTTCAGAAAACGCGTTGAGGGAAAATAAGAGGGTTGAAGGTGGTGCTTGTGAGAAGCTAGCGCACATAATGGCTCCCCTCCTTTGCCATATTTTATCCAACTTTCCCAAGCACATGAATTACTGGTCATCCCATCAGCAACCAAGAAAACTATTGACAGGTATACGAGGGGGACACTTCGATTTGGGCCTCAGGAATCTCCTAAGTGCGTTGTCGACATCTCTTTTCAAAATTTCGTCCTGGAGAATCACCTCTTTATCTCGACTCTGCTGCCTAGCTGGTTCACTTAATTAATGTTCTGTGTTCCCTAGTTTTACTGATGCTTAAGATGTGAATTAATGTAGCGCACCTAAGCGTGCAATAAATAAATAAATAAATAAATAAATAAATAAATAAATAAATAAATAAATAGTACTACCGCCTAATCTGTTGAATCGCGTCAGAATAGAGTTGAAGCTTAAGGAATGAGCAGCAGTTCACACCTCAAACTTTGCGCGTAGTTCACAGGTTTGGGAAACTACTAGGTTGTTTATATGGGACAGATTCAAAAACCACTCCAGCTCTAAGTGACGGTCGCATGTGTGGCGCATACAGAATAGGAGACATGTTGACGTCAACAATCATCAATATCTTCAATTATCAATAAATGTATTAAATAATTATACAATTATCTGTTCGCGTTTAAAGGATAAAAGGATAAAGCATTTGCCGTTGATCAATCCCTTTTGGGATGCGGCACGCATTCTACTTCCATTTGTACATTCGTAGTGGCGTTTGAATGCGATGTGGCCTATACAATGACTTGCGGGGGCCAGCCGATGTACAAGTCAGTGTTTTTATCCTCCCAGACAAGTCTGGTACCAATTAACCGACCCCGGAGGGATGGAAGGCTTGGTTGGCCCGGGCGACTCACGACCCAGGATTTGATCCCCGGACCGCTCGCGTGGTAAGCGCGCCACTTGTCACTACACCACTTCCGCCCCGTTGCGAGGAATTAATAAGCTGGCAATTATCAAGAACTGATGTTGTTGATAAGCCTCTTCAAAAGACAAGAAGAACGATTCTAAAAATAAGCAAAGCAAAAAAGCAAATGATGTATATAAATCATTCGTCGTCGACCAGTCTTTTTTGGGATGCGCCGCGCATTCTGGTTCCATTCGAAATCGTAGTGGTGTTCTGAATGTAATTTGGCCTAAAAAATGATATGCAGGGGTCAGCCGGTTACAAAAGTCATGCTTATTTGTTATCATTTCGATGAATACGATAGCAATAGACCGATGCCGTTGACTGCATGTCCGCGTTTAGCTCAGCTCACACAAGTGAGCAGTTTCCAGTGGCACCAACTTGGTATAACATACACCATGACGTTCATTAACTGAAACTCGCCTCGGTGTAATGGAGACGAAGATGCTGCGCTGGACGGCTGGTGTCACGCGATTAGATCGCGTTCGGAACGATGTCATACGAGAACGCTTTGGTGTAGCTCCCATCGCTTCGTGGAGCTCCCATTCGCAAAGGATCGGCCTCAACATAGACGTGCACGGAAAGCGGCCCAAGGGGCGCCCGAAACAGCGCTGGCTCGATACGTTGCACGCAGACTTGAAGTTGGTTAACATCCACCCCGACCAAGCATTTAATCGGGAAAAGTGGCGACAGCACATCAGAAAAGCGGACCCCGCCAACAAGCGGGACAAACGCTGAAGAATAAGAAGAAGAAGAAAACCGATGCGGCTGAAATGGAAAGACTTGACGGCAAACGTAATGTTCAACAACGGAACGATGAATTCTAGGAAATCTTCCGTGGAGAGACGATCCTGGATTTGATCCCTCGATCCCGCGGATGGTAAACGGCGCCACAAGCACTACACCACCGTTCTGTCTCAAGAAGAGCTAGGAGAAAGATTTCCTAGAATTCATCATTCCGTTGTTGAGCATTTACGTTCAAGCGCCCATGAGAAAGAGGGATAGGAATGGTGCAAATTCTACTTACCCACGTGAACATTGATGTTGTAATTATGCATGCTAGTGAATATGTATAGGCTTTCAATTACTGGAGTACTTTTTTATAGAAGAGAGACTTCAAAGCATGGGAAACTCTTTCAAAAGCACTCCACCCGATCGTGTTTTCCCCTGCCAGCCGTAGTTATTCATTTCGCATGCTCTCGTACCCGAGCTATTTAGTGGTAAATGTAGCGGAGTCACAAAGAATGCATGCGGCTTCACTTCTTCGACGGGAACCTGCCAATGGAGCCCCGAGTCGTTTGACGGCTTATTTGTCTTTGCTATGCAAATTTCTACTGATAAGCTCTCGCAGCTGATATATAAATATGTATGTGAATAAACGATATTCAAATTATCAAACTTAGCGGACTTGCGACTGGCGGAGCGAACGCTGGGAGAAAAGAAGAAGAACGACAATTTTAATTACTCTACCTAACTACTGAACTTACAAGGCGAAGCGAAGTGCATGGCGCATCCACAAAGGCGACCAGTTCGCTCGAAACTCCAGTTCACCGATTTTTTTTTTCTCATCTTGTTCTTAGCTTTCATCTTAGTGACACTACTCTCACCGGTTTGTGCGCTACTGAGCGCAATAAATAACTAAGTAAATAGATAGGTAAATAAATAGGTAAATAGGTAAATAAATATAAGCAGCCATAAACGGAATCCAAGGCATAATTCGTTGTTTTTGTGTTTAATTGGTTGACCAGCAGTGCGAACGTGAAGCATTAGGAATGCATAAATATGACAAATATATAATAGTTCCATTTTTATTGATGCAACTCGAGAAGCTTAACGAGGAAGGAATAAGTAAATAGATAGATAAACAGAATAAATAACCAGAATAAATAAATAAATAAATAGAAAAGTGGATATAGATAAATAAGTCCAAGCGCATAGGAGTTGATGTAGCAGTAAGGAGTAATCGGCCGGAATCGAATATGTGTAATTATAATAAATAATAAATAAATAAATAAATAAATAAATAAATAAATAAATAAATAAATAAATAAATAAATAAATAAATAAATAAATAAATAAATAAATAAATAAATAAATAAATAAATAAATAAATAAATTAAGTCCAAGCATGCTTATTTGTTTTTATATTTCACTTTCAATTAGCTGAGGAGAGCAACGAAGAAATGACTAAAACCGATATGTTCCTTTTTTATTTATGCAACTTGAGAACGTGGGTTTCCAAGCTGAAGGTGAGTTATGAGCCTTATATCTATTAGATGAACTAAATTTCGGGTTCTCAAAAGATCTACGAGGGGAGATCCAAAGTCACTCAACAGCTCCATAGTAAATAGATAGATAAATAAATAAATAACATAAATAAACAAATAAATAAATAAATAAAAAAATAAATCAACAAACATATAAATAGACGACAGAACCTGTGAACTATCAATAAGATATTTTCTATACAAGGTATGCGGAAGGGATGAAAGAGAATTACTACGAGGTGAATAGAGCAAGGACAACTCTGTGACAGGCTCGCGAGCCGGCGGCTCAGAGTGATGACCTGAAAGGCCGCGCTGTTCGCGGTGGTCCCTGGCGAATCAACTATGCGCATATTACACGACCGCAGAGAGTCAGCAGTACAAACAGAGAGGTTGCGCGACATAATGTGATATTAAACTCAGATGTGCCGCCCCATTATGTGACACGATTGCCGGCTATTCTACTCGCGTCGTTGAGCGAGTCATTCACTCAGCTTCAATTTTCCCCAAGGTTTAGCCTAGGTTTCGGACCGGAGAGAGGGTCTGTTCAAGGGTCATAATAGCAGGCTTTCGGCCTGGCACTGAATTCCCCATTCCACCGTTGATTATGGTGACATGCGAAAATCACAAGAAATATATTGTACTATGGCGAAGAATTATTTGATAGGTTAGTTTCTGTGATCGTAATCGAATTCGATTGAGAGCCACGGCTGAGGTGGGAGTATAAGAATTACAAGACTCACTCTCGGACGTCTTGTGTCCGACCAAACTAGAAATTTCTTTTTGAGCTCTCAAAACGCATTTATAAATGTCGCTTCTGCAAGTCCCCACAACTCAGAGCTGAGGGTAGACACATTTTATACGAGCAGACTTATTCTATGAAATTTTCCCGAAAAATGGCTATAGCATACATAAAAGAGTCAACAAAGATCAGGGAAAACATACCGCCTCAAACGGAATCAGAAGTCCAAATAATTTCCGGTCAATTAGGAATCATGGGTATGGGTTTGGAAGCAAGGTGAAGAATACAAAAATGGACTCCTGAAGAACAAGGAGGAGCAGCGCCTAATGAGCTCTCTGAGCTTATGCAAGGGCATTGAACAATGCTGCTCTATACTGGCTGAACCACCTTGCGCTGTGAGAGCGAGAAAGGAGCACGTACCAGAATATAGTGGTTGTTGGTAGGAACCTGCTGAGGCCGAGGTTGCTTCTCTCTTGAAGTGGGTAGGGTAAGCCGGGTGTTTAGGGCGGGATGGCAGGAATAATAGCTTTTTCCTGCAATGAAATTTTTTAATTGGGCTTTTGGGAAGGCCCGGCTTCCTAATGAGAGGTCGGAGAAGCTTCAAAATCAATAAGACAATGGGTTCTGAGGTCGTTTACCTCGACGTTCTCATTACACGGCCATGGACAATATTATCGGGGAGAAGCGCCCCATCGGTAGAGGCCCCAGCGAATTCATTGCCAGTCGTTAAGAAATGGGCAAAGGTGAAGAGAAGGAGGAGAGGGGGAGGGGAAGGACTAACCGAACCCGGCAAAAGTCAAAAGTTGATCGAGCTCTACACTTAGACTTTGCAAATGGTTGTAGTTGAGAGCTGTCCTTTGATTCTTTACAATGAGTGAGCAATGAGGTTTCAAGATAACGCCATGAACAGACCAGACGTTGAGAATTTGTGAATTTGGCCCTTACAATGCTTTTCTGGAGTTGAATTCAAGGCACTACCGCAAGATACGGGGGCATTCTTAAAGACTAGGCTTAGGAGGAGTAGGAACTCCAGGTAAAATAAAAATTGCTCATGCTCCCTGGAGTCGTTTCTTCACTGCCCGAGGCTCAGTCCCCTTTACTACAAGAGAACATGTTCCAAGCGGTTTTGAGTGCAATGCCAGCACAATGCCCCCATGTCCTGCGATAGCGCCAAACTCACTTTTGCGCACTATAAGTGCACGAAGTAGACTGATTGGAATCAATAGGCGCATAATCAAGGTAATTTTGATAGTTAAGGAATTCTTGCAAGAGCTATACGGTAACTATAGAAGGAGCTCTTCCAAAAAGTCACATTTCTATACTGAATAAGAAATTGATGGTAAGGGCAACAAACTGAAATTCTATCTGCGGAAATATGCAGAACGTACGTTCTATGTACAGGTCACCAATGTTTTATCCTCTAGGAAGAATCAGAAGCAGTTGACTGACCTTGGGAGGGAAGGGGGTGAATCTTTGGTTACCCTGGGCGGTGATCAAGACCCGAGATCCACATCATGGGCTGAGATGACGCCTCAGCACCAATTCTATTGTAAAATTACGTGCTAAATTGTAGTAAATGACTATTTGGTAAGAATATCAATTTCCCCGTGGGTTTCATCGTAACTTTTCCAAAAAGTGGGCACAAGGCAGCAGCCTATCATTTCAAAAAAATGTGACAGATAACAAAGCTTGCACCCTGATTAAAACCTCTGCCAAAACGGTATTATTTATTTATTTATTTGAACGCTGCAGAAGGCAGTCGTGGGAAACAACAACAATGGCAACAACACATCAAGCTTTTCATATATACCCTAGCCATAACTCAATTCTAATGTAAAGGTCACCATAGTTTTATCCTCTAGATAAAATCAGAACAGGTAGAAGCTGAACCTTCGGTAGGGAAGGAGGTGAATCTGTGTTAGCCCCGGCGGATGATCAAGACCAGAGATCCAAACCATAGGCCAAGAGGAAGACATGGCGCTTCAGCACCCATTCTTTTGTAATATTACGTGCTAAATTGTGGAAGTGATTGTCGGGGTAGAAATTTAAATTTACTATTGGGTTTCACCATAACTTTTCCCAACAAGTGGCAGCAAACATCAGCCTATCGGTTTCAAAAAACTGGACAGATCAACAGCTTGCCCGCGCTGATTAAAAACTCCGCCAAAGACGTTAATAACTGTTTGAAGGCAGTCACGTTGAGGAAATTTCACCAGAAAACAGATCCTAGGACTGGACGGATGTTTCAATACTGCTTTCAGGGCGAGCGAGTTTCAGAGATTTGTGGGAGTATCGTAGAGGAATTAAAAATAATCGTACCTGTTCTGGTGGACTTGAGCTTTCAGCTCAAAAAAACCAAGTATTTATGTACATCCAAAACGGTACACCAAGTGCTTGTCGAAGTCCAAAGGTGCTCTCAAAATATCTTTACGTATTCGAAATAGAAGCAGAGTCGCGTGCGCGTCCAAGCAACGAAATTGATCACCGCCAAAAGCCTCTTCCATCCTTGTATCTTTTCCACAAAGACTACTGAGCAACGTAGCGCAGTGGTTAGGGATGTTGCAGTGTTTTACAGCACTTTCATGAGGAAGAATTGAATTTTGCCTACAATTCTCCCCATTCCCCCTCTTATGTAACCCATAAAACTCCCTCAGCTAGCTTGGGTCTGTAATACTTGAACACGTCAACCGTTGGACAAAGTCCGTTGGACGCTCTCCAACGCGACGACGAGAGTAATGCCGAGAGTGAACGTACGCACGGAGACACAGACGGCTCGCGGGTGGCGAGAGTGAATGCCGGCGCGGAGAGCGGTCAACATCGGTCCAACGTCGCTCCAATATCGGTCCAACGTAACGGTTGACCCTGCTTCTGATCAAAATTTTCGGATGACCCACTATCCGAGCCACTTTTTCACTCCACCCTCCATATATACGCACGCTGAAACGGCAAATTTTCTCCCGCGCGCTCTCACCTCATCACATGTAATTTCGTGCTACCGAAACAAGTACGACCCCCACCACAAACTTCAACAAACTACGACCCCCCCCGTTGTTACTTGTAGCAACGTAGGTTGACCTTGCCCCGCATCTCCACTCACGGAGGGACCTCGCAAGTGAGGCTCAGCACGAAATTTGCTTCTGAAAAAGTTCCTCCCTGCAGTGTAGTCATGGACGGTAGGAAGCTGGTCTGAAGTAATGGGTACTTGGTGCCGCGAGCTCATGACAACCTCGGAGTAATCCGTTTTAATAAATGCTAGAATTTAAAAATGGCGCCTTTCGACTTCGTCATTGAATACCGAATGCTTTCAAGCAAGCTGGAGGTCAGTGCGACCCTAAAACATCACTTTTTCTGCCACGAAAGTGGCACCTATAGAATTGGGAGCGATACTCGCAACCACAAAAGGGCGCGGAAGAAGAATAGGATGAAAACGTGAAAGTTGTGGACAGAGACGATTAAACACAGCAGAACATGGTCCAGAAAATTTCCCAAGACGTGATACGGTTATCCACACCCCTTGTGGCAGAAATAAAATCGCAAACGTTGTTATGGAATGGGGCGCTGAATAGAACAACCCTTATTTACTATGAAGGCTGTATGGCAGTGCTACGAAATACAAAACACCCCGACACTACGTTTTCAATACGGAACTATTGCGGTACTGGGGGGGGGGCGCCGAGGTCCAGCTCTTGTTATAGACTCTTCCCTAGCCCACGATTGGAGGCTAAATTGTTTGAGCGTAAGCCTCTGTAAGCAGCAACCGCCTCAAAGCGCCTTTGCCATGCCAAACCACGATTGTGCTACATATCCATAGGCTGAAAGCCACTCCTTGGTGCTCAATAAAAACACCCCGCTCTTCCACATAGCCCACCATCCTCAATAGTTTTGAACCCCATTCTTGCAATATAGGGAAAGACTTTTGCAAACAGTGACGATCCCTCCGACATCTCGAAATGCTTGAGAGAACTCAAATCGCCTAACGCGCGCACACACCAGTGCACAGCCCTCGACAAGATAACGATTATGAGAAGACAATGCATCCGTCTATACGATATCTCTACTAGTAATTATGCGTATTTGCATATATCGTATTGCATGTCATATCACATTTGATATATGATCACATGTCTGGTAATTGTAAACACCCGCTTTTCCAAAATAACATCCTGAACAGGATACAGAATAACAACATGCAATACATAGCTTATTTATCATTGTAACTCAAGATTTGATCTTTGAAAACCACTGCTCAAGATAATCTGATCGGCAGCAAGCAAATTAAACGGAACGATTTCTTAAAAATGCAATATCGGAAAGCCCCCCCCCCGAAAATAACTTCAGGCGGAAGTGTTCTCGAAAAGCCCCTGGCAGGTTCACGTTCACCGCTCACACCTAAAATAACTTGACACTAACACTTTGTTATCAGCAATATGGGGCGGTAAGCAGGGGCGAAGGGGAAGGTGGTAGGCACTGACCCTTCGCATGATCTAGAGCCTAAATCTTTCTTGAAACGTGCGCTGTTAGGCCGAATCACATAGCCGTCTTTCACCCTCAGGTCGATGACACTGTAACCCAGTCCCCCACGAACGCACGTTTTGTAGAATTGGTAAAATGTGGAAGTGACGTCAAAAACTCACAATTGCTTTTCGAATGTTTATTTGATGTGACCGGCGACCTGTGTCGTTAGGTCTGCAATTACGGCATGCGCAGCCACTGGAAACTGAGCGTTCTTTGAGCAAAGTAAAAGAAAATGTGCGGATGAGTAATCGATCAGAAGGCAGAGGCTCGAGAGAATTGTGTCTGGCGCATAATTGACATATTTAGTAAATCCACGTGACAATTAAGGATAGCTCCCTAACATCAGCTTGTGCGACACGTCACAAACACGAAAACAATCTGTCGTAATGCAACGCCTCGAGGCATCTCCATGAAAAACTTCGGATGCTATTAACCTCTGTATTATTTGTATTGACTTACTCGTGCACAACGCCACCAATCCAAGCTGCTCAAATATGAAAGAAAAACAAAAGTAACATGAGATGAATGTTTTACAAGAGTTGTAGAACAACGCAAACACAAAACAAACAAAACAAAACAGTCGGCAAGGATTGGCGTTATCCCCAGCGCTATCCGCCTGGCTAGAATCTTATAAGGGTAAACTCCAACTTCTCTCTTCGTAGAACCTCGGCATTGTTGTTATTATGATAGTATTCTCATTAAGTTACTAACCATAACTGACCCGGAGTGGCGCTGTTCCGCTCTTGCGGTGGTGGACTGGGCCTTTGAGGAAGACGATCTCGTCGAAACGTCAGGCCACTAATAAAATTCTCCACCTAACAACCTCGTTGGCAAAAAATAATATCATAATAACATCTTATAAGGGTAGTTTTGTACATAGTTCAATAACAACTCGGCTGGAAAAAAGCTTTATTTTTTCCTCTGTTTATGTGGTAGCTTTTTTCCATTCGCGAGGAAGGTCTATCAAGCTTTTTTTCGTATAAGCTGTACTCTGTTATATCCGGAATAGCGCACCTACGCGTGCATCCAATGAATAAATAAACAAATAAATATATAAAAGTTTTGTTTATAACCCGGTACTCCTGTGAAACATTCGCAAGGCGAAGTGCGGCCGAAAACGGCAGTCAAAATCAGAAAAAAAGTCAAACATGAGGTAAAATTCGAGCAGAACATCTGCATCTGTACAACATAAACTTTATTGTGTTATAAATGAACTGAGAATACCCGCCGTACCTTGATTGCTTATAAATCCCTCAACTTTAGGGTGTCATGTTTGCTCTCGATGAACCTCAGCTCTATTACCATACAAATTTATTTGATTCACAGCCAATGAGGTTGATAATGGGTTAGTCAGCTGAAGTTTCGGCGAGTTTGCCTTCTTCGGAGCCGGCCTAGTTCAGCGGAATCAGTTCACAGAAACGATAGCACAGGGGATAAGGACACCACGAGTCCCTAGTCATAACTTCAGGTTGATCACTTCATCAATGAGCCTTGGTGCTCCAGTTTGCAAGTAAGGTGGTCGCAATGAATTTAGAGCAATTCATTGCAGAGCT
The DNA here is from genome assembly GCA_036418205.1 of Ostertagia ostertagi. Lineage (NCBI taxonomy): Eukaryota > Metazoa > Nematoda > Chromadorea > Rhabditida > Trichostrongylidae > Ostertagia > Ostertagia ostertagi. The sequence continues at coordinate 17,286 of MU893256.1, forward strand.
GCATATCCCCCTCCATAATGAAGGGGAGAAAAGATTGCTCCGTTTCTTTTACGGTGCAGGTCATTTTGTTGCTGATGTGACTTTCACAAAGGGGGTCGTTCAGGGGGTGCCAAGCTTTTTCAAAGCGGTTATTTGCATGATACACATGCGGGAACCACAGAACCATGGTTCCTTTTTCCTGAACGGCCCTCTGAATACCAGAAAAAGGGGTCCCTAGTTTTGATTTTGACGTTTCAAAATTCGCGCAAAATGGAGTTAGCATGAATAATTAGTACCATATTCATGATTAGGACCGTCAGTAACCCTTACAAATAGACTTTGATTAAAAACTGGTGAAAAGGTGTGACACCACAGTGGGGCTTTGGTGTCACACCTTTTTCACCAGTTTTTAATCAAAGTCTTTTTGTAAGGGTTACTGACGGTCCTAATCATGAATATGGTACTAATTATTCATGCTAACTCCATTTTGCGCGAATTTTGAAACGTCAACTCGAAATGCAAAAATTTGTCACCACGAGGAATCGAACTAGGGACCCCTTTTCTGGTATTCAGAGGGCCGTTCAGGAAAAATGAACCATGGTTCTGTGGTTCCCACATGTGCCCCATGTCATGCAAGAAACCATTTTGAAAAAGCTTGGCACACCCTGAACGACCTCCCTTGTCAGTTACGGCGGAAGGTCGGGCCTATACCTGGCGAATAGAATCACTAATGAGAAGGTGTCTCAAAGTTACGTCTGTAGGTAATTTTTCTTTTCAACTGGGTTGTTGGTAAGTTCACTTTACAAGCACATCCATAGAGAGGGGGCCAGAAAAGTGGTTTAGTTCCCGTCACGCAAGCGCGCGGAGACGGGATCTAGACAGTTGGAGTGTCCTTCCTCTCGTTAAGGAAGGTAGGAAAAGCGGAGATTGAATATGTTCACCAATTTACAGCTGTTTTTATTTTATCTTTTCAAATAGCCTCAAAAAGGAGGCGCTGTAGTGGTATGTACTAGCACCGAGGGTTACAACACGCAGGGTTCTGTGACCAAATACTGGATCGTATGCCGTTCAAGTTCATTCCGTTTCTTCCCTCCTTATTCACTTAATTGGTACCAGGATGCTGTTTTGTACATCAGATAGCCTCACAAGCCATGGTATAGGCCCCATCACAACCGAAATTCAACTGCGATCCTCTATAGATGCGAAATGCATGGCGTATTTCAAAGGAAATCGGCGTGGAAGGCTTCACACGTTATATTTATTCGCTTACCAAATGTCAACATGTGTTCAGAATGAAATGCTATTTGGCACCATTTTAGGTGCCAATTCCAGACGAAAGTGAAATGAAAATTTCAAATCGCGTTTACAACATAAAAATCAGTTTGAAAGCACAACAGCATCTTTAGATGGAAAGGAGGCCCCATGAGTGAACAATACAAGTGGACAAGTGGGTGGTGAATCGTAAAGCGGCCAATACATATTAGGCTATCAAAACCGCGAATAAGCTCTCAGCAAAAAACACGCGATTCTCAAAAGGAACCTGACCAAAATGCTAGAAGATTCGATGCCATATGCGCCATATCGGATTTCTCTTCGGTTTTGTCACTTGTTCCAAGAACCGAAATCATGGTTATAGCTAAGCCTTTTGTAATATGCCTCGATCCTCAATGACCCATTCACGCCGAACAATGTCGACTTGTTTGAGGGTGCCGCAAAATTCTGTGGGAGCAATCTTTTTCAAGACCTTGGCTATAACCCATGAAAATAGGGTTGGAGGGAGGGGGGGGATTGCTTTACTTCCTGAGGATATCGCTAATGCTAAATATAAGAGCGTTGATAAAATGCAGTCGCTCCTTAACCTGGTAACTTTGCTTTCCTTATCTCAGCGCTTGAGCGACAGAGCACATTGGAGCACCCCTCCTAACTTCATTTTCATAGGAATTTCTCTGACAATACTGGCGAAGTTCCCCGGTTCATACATCTTAGACAGGTCCTGTCCAATTCTTTGCATGTGGTCGAGATCACCCATCTGGAGGCTTTTTTTTTCCCCCCGCTCCAGATGCCATTCCACGAGCCTCGATCGCTCCTAAGATCATTCCAGAGCTTGCTGCGATGTACTTGAGCATTGAGCAGATGTCCAGTTATTAACGCCTTTCTTCACAAAACTATTTTACCCAAATCGCAGCAGTAAAGCGGCCAGAGTACCAAAGGATTCATCACGAACCCACCCCCCCCCCAACTCCATTTCATCAGAAACAAAAAAATAAGGCATGCTGCCTCGAAGAGCTTGCCATTTGCGATTCAGAATGTTGGTAAGAAAAGTCTTAATGAATCATCGGCATGGAGGAGCACGTCTATTTGTCCACGGATCAGGGCACGGAGCAGGTCCTGCCAAGATTTGGCTCTAGCGGCGTACTATGGCGTCAACGCAATCAGATTTAGAGAAACCGTTTCTCTTTGTGACAGGTTCGTCATGGGTGACGGAGCTGGCTGTGTGTTCGTTGATCGTGACGTGCGGTGAGGTCATTCATTAACTTCGATCGCACAAGCGAAAAAGAGGTTGACGACCCACACACCGCACATTTCAGCAGTGACACGTAGCGATCCGAAGTGACGGCACTGACTGTGGAATGCTTCGCATGGTGAAAAAGTTGGCTTCGTTCCAAAGGCATGTTTGATGAATCTCGTGCAGCAAATGCCAGTTCCAGTTGAAAGTATTCAAAGATTTTTTCGCCTTTTTATCCGAACCTCAAGCTGACGTGGTGAATCGGCTGATAATCCAGCACATACAGTGCGTTTCAAAAGTATGTGCACACCCTCAAAATTCACGTTTGAAAGGGAACCATGAGGTTTCGTGCTATGAAATCCTTCTCAATCGATTTCTCGTAGTCGATAACCTATCAATGGAAGCAAAGCAGATAATATCGCTTCACTTTCGAAAAAAATTTTGGATGAAATTTTTTTCTTTGTTTCAAAAGTATGTGCACACTTAACAAAAGACAAAAACATAGCTGAGATTAGAAATCAGTGGGGCCTCCAGAGTTTCTAATTAGCTCAAACATCCTGTCCGGCATAATCTGAACCACGTTTGGCATAGCTGTTTCGTCGCTGTCGGCCCAAATAGCCTCTACCGCCGCCTTCAGTTCATCCGCGGTATTATACTGCCGGTTGCTAAAGTTAACGCCTTGATCAAGGGCTCCCTATAGGGTTGCAGTAAGGAGGACACACAAGCCAATCTATCGCTTCAGCACCATTTGGTTAAGGCCATTCTTTGGTAGATTGCGAAGCATCGAAAGACACGTGGTCCTGTTGCTAAAAATGCAATTTTCGCTCCGCTTCGCTAAGGAAGGGCAACAGGTGACATTGGAGCACTGCTTGGTATTCTTTACAGTTCATACGCAATAATGGAACGGCAACTTCTGAATTTCCTGATTGCGAAACCGCCGCAGACCCATCAACGGGCCTCTTCCGAAATTCCTTCTCGAGAGCACGAGCGACTCACGGCCAAGCCTCTCCAGTAGTAGCAAAATCCACCCGGCCCGTCAAGATCGAACTCTTTCCATGAGTTAAGATTACCTGAGGAGAGAAAGTCCATAAAAAGTTGCTTGTTTTGAAAATAGGAAATTCTCGAAAAACCGTGTCTTCGCCCGGTGTCCTATCCTATGTTGCCATGTCTGTACGAGCAGACTCCAATGTGGCTAACTTGTGCTGGGCCTTGAAGTGAGTAGCCTTTCTCAGCGTCTGTCGAGTGGTGTATTCATTTGAGCGGATGAGGGGCTTAGTGGTCATTTTCGAGGCTGGAATAAAAATCTGAGCTCGGACTGTCAATGAAGAATCCGACAGGATGTGGGCTACTCTTTTGTTGTTCTGAGCAGTCAAGGATCGTGGATGGAGCGGAGTGTGTGCTGAGTATAATTATCAGGGTGCCAGATAAATCTTCGAATGCATTAAGGAGAACGACCAAGTTATCGTGCGATTTCTAGATTGGAACGTTCATTATCATGCAGAACCTTGATCTGAGCTTGCTCATCTTCAGGAAGAAGTATGGCGCGAATTGACATGATGACGAAATGAAAACAGCAAAGTCGGATTGAAATCGGTGGAAAATTCGGCGCCAAAATCTGATCTTCTTCAAGTGTGCACATACTTTTGAAACAAAGAAAAAAATTTCATCCAAAAATTTTTTCCGAAAGTGAGGCGATATTATCTGCTTTGCTTCCATTGATAGGTTATCGACTACGAGAAATCGATTGAGAAGGATTTCATAGCACGAAACCTCATGGTTCCCTTTCAAACGTGAATTTTGAGGGTGTGCACATACTTTTGAAACGCACTGTATGTATAGGACCTATGAAGATATTATCGGCTGAACTTCGTATAGCTTACATTATCGGGGATGTATTTCCTTTTCATAGCGCGTTTGCTGTGAAATTTGAAACCGACGATCGTAGACGACTGAGATGATGGGTCAGATCCATTTAAACTAGACTAGATTATCCAAGTATCAGCATCGACTGCATTTTCAGTATTCAGCACGGAATTGTGTTTAGAAATCATTGTAGTGATTGCACCGCCGTAAAGGTCGGGAACAGGGTCAACCGTCCGTTGATAAAAGCAACGAAGGGGGTCGCATCGCCAGGACGTTAGGCGCGTCAATCTTACACCGAAGGGGTCGTAGTGTGACGCTTTACTTTTGCTGATCAAAGAAGGCCCTCCTCCCCCCCCCCCTGCTCGGGCATTTCGGAGGACAATTCGTCGGAGTTTGGGCTGTGTCGACTGGTCTCTAAATTGATGATCTGATGCGATAAGAGTGGGTGGTCGAACGTACCGTCCTGAGTCTCATGGTGGTGAGGGGCGTGAAAAATTTCCAAAAAGTACCAACGGTAGGGTTGACCCTGGGGGGAGCCATTCAGAGGCCCTCCGGAAGGGGGGAGGGGGTCGTAACATTTTTGAAATTTGTCCAACGTGACGGCTGACCATGATCAGGAACGCTGAAACAATGCTTTATGCTGGTTTACCCGCCAAGCGGCCCCAAGAAGTAGGATTTTTCGAGAACTGCTAACATGGTTGTCTGGGCAAGCAAGCAAGGTTTGCTGATGAATTTGTCTGGCACCTCTTCGCGCACGAGTGGCACCCTCGACGGCACCCACAAAATTCTTCGTTACCTTCCCATGGGTCAGCCGCCTACTGAGATTTCAAAGAAGAGCTTTTTCGTTCCCAAGGACAGGGTGTTGTGGACTGGATGAATTCACTTATTTTTCAAGAACGGTGAAAAATTTCTTCTAATGGGCATCTGAAAACTTCATGATCCCGTGCTCTGCACTCCTCAGCTGTTGCCCCTGGCACATCCTCCAAAGGATTCCAGTGAAGATGAAAGCCACCATTGCCGTGAAGAGCAAAGTGTATTGCATTAGACAGTAAGAGAAGCCTTGATACTCGTACAAATTCAACTTTTTTCAATTCAATTTTTTTTTACTAATGCCGGTGGTGGGCGGCAGTGGTGCAGTGGCAAGTGAATAGAATGCGTGCCGCATCCCAAACAGGGATTGATAAACGGCAAATGCTTTCCTTATATGCTTTAATGTCGTTGGTGTCGTTCTAAGGGGATTATCTAACTGAGCTGCATACTGCCTCCAGCAATCCACAGGATAGGTCAAACCAAAAAGGCAGTGCAATCAACACTGAAGTGAATGCGTGGCGCATACCAAGAAGAAACTGATGGAACCAGATTCTCAATATTCTGCTAACTATGGAGATGCTGTCAATCACGTTTGTCTTGTCTTCAGAATTACGTCTGTCTGAACTCTTTTCGTTCAGGTATACGTGGAGCGTAAAATAAATTCAGGTAAAATAAGCTCCTCTCAGAAATTCCATAGACCCTCGCTGCTGACTCGCTGCTGAGCATTAAAATTTGAAAGCACATTACAGGGTAAGGGCGTATTACTGGTCGGATGCTCTTGGTATGTCTTACGTTTTGTGTATGGACATGGAACCAGATGGAGCTCTGGGATAAACGTCCGACAGACCACCCCATCTCTACACACCAAGAGATTATGAAAAGCAAAGTGCGTGACGCTATCTGAACCTTCCGAGAATAGCCATGATGAGAGATGAGATTACGATAAGCCTACCCGTAAATTTTCCACTCAAGAACTGTT